>JACXGM010035591.1:0-11632 GCA_016801145.1 Umbra pygmaea | reverse complement strand
CATCACAATGACTTCCTCGTGTGGTAATATTTTTCCTTCTAATTATGTATTGCAATAATAAAGAACTGCTGCATTTGTGTAGATGAGAGGAGCAAAGTGAATGCGCGTTGTGCACACGCTACATTATGGTTAAGCATGCGCCCTTAAAATAGCATATGAATAACACGCCACTGACTTTAAACCAGGTTTTTCCTGGTCATTGGCGGAATTGTTTTCGGGGACTGCAAGATAGCACCAGGGAACGTTTGCGCCGGAACACGCCTCTTCTTTTCGCTGAACCGCCCAATGAACGCAAGTTCATTCCCTAATTTACCGACGGGCGTCTGTGGAGGGAAAAGTCCCATATGCGTCGGGTGTAAGATAGGAATGATACATGCGTTTGTGTAAAAAGTCAATTGCGCTGGGTGTAAGATAGGGCCCCTAGAGATGGACTCTCAAAATAAAGTGTTACCAAAAATTTAAACTATTAATAATTCACATTAAAACACATTCGCAGAAATACTTTCGCTTCTGCGTATCAGGAGAACACCATCAAGATTGTGGGTCATCAGGAGAATAATCTACCCTTCTAAATCTAATATGCACCTGATGCAACCTTTTCTTTATGACAGAGATAGATATATGGTCTATAGTTAAAATATAGAAAGAGGGAAGAGCTGAAGATGCAATTTAAATAGGACTGGGACATTGGGACTGCCTTTGGACAGTAGTATACAAAAAACCGAACACAAAAGAAATGAAGGTTTAATAGGCTTAATGCAGGTTTAAATGGCATGTCAGGAAGATTAAAAAATAATTTTCTATGATAAGGTTTTGGATATTGTCCACTAATGCAAGGTAATATAGGCAAGTGGTTCACAACCCTCTCCTGGAGCACAGTCCTTGTGTTTGAACTACCCCTGAGCTAGCACACCTGAATCTACTTCAAGTCTATTAATTAACGACTCCTTGATTAGTGAATCTGTTGTACTAGTTCATGGCTACAGCTAAACTGCGATGGATGGGGCTACTCAATAGCCAGTTTCCGACCAAGAAGTTACAGGAACGTAGTTATAGGAACAGTCCACTTCTAAACAGTTCTACTAACTACTCTTCCCCAAAACCGGTTTTGCTATTTGCATTCCCACTGGTCAAATGGCCATAGGAACTGGTAGGAGGGGTAAGAGTGATGCAAGCACCGCAACAGGCTTTTATAGCGTCGTCACTAGACTTTAGCATAGCGCCACATACAACAACATTTCACAGTTTAATATTTGTAACACTGTGTGTATGATTGGAGATAAGTTTGTAAATCATCTTATGTCTATTCGGATGATCTGGTTGTTTTCCTGGTTCTTTTAGCGGCTTGCTGTTCGTTCAGATTACGAGGCTGAAAACGACATCCAATACAATTTAAAAAAATAATGTTGTGTTGATAATGTCCTATGGAGTTCGAACCGCGGCGTTTAAAAACTAGGCTGTAGTAAAGAAATTGAGTAGCTACTTAACACAGAAACACAAAAGACGAAGGCTCCAGCATAATATGTAGTATTATACGCAACAGACAAACGAAGCGACCTGCCAATTGGACCAATCAACGTAGACCTAGGAAAAGGGAAAATGGAAAGACCCTGCTCTGGAGTAGGAGCTAAAAAGGTTATAGGAACGGCGGTGCGAGGAACTAAATAATCCCGCAATTTCTGCTATCAGAACACAAGAAAAAAAGGGTTATAGGAACGTTATGTTCTAGGAACTGCAAAAATCGCAAAAATCCCTGCGGTTGGAAAAAGCGGCTAATGAGAGGCTTGGGAACCAACTGGGCTAGTGGAATCTGTGACACAGTATCTTGCATAGGTATTCACCCCCCTTGGACATTTCCAGAATTTGTAGTGTGACAACCTGGAATGAAATTGGATGTATTGGGATTTTTACCATTTGTAAAACATGCATACTGAAGGTGCAAAATGTTTTTTGTGACAAAACGTGAAATACCAAAACATACACCGTTTAAAGTGTTCATAGGAAACCAAATATTATTTTCTAGCAAATATCTTATCAGGGGATTTTTTTCCCAAGATTCTTTTCTCCCATCCCAATTGGTTTTGTCTAATTCCCACTGACCCTGCCTTCTCGGCAGCTCCGCAACTCCTTGTACAGATGTAGGATGGTGAGGGGCGCACACATGGTTCACCCAACCACATGTCACGAAAACAACTGATTGTTTTCGCACTTCTCATCCAATATGGAAGCCTTACGTCAGCTCATGCGCAGGATGATTATGCTCACCAACTATACTTCCTCGATTGAACATTAAATGCGCCGCACAAGGAGTCGCTGTAGAGCAGTTGTCCTTAGGATCTCACCTCACCTGGCAGGTCCTAATTATGCTCTAATTGAAGGAAAAGACCAAAAACCAGCATACACTAGGCCCTCCATGGAAGGGTTTGAGGACCACTGCTGTAGAGTGATGTGGCAAGGTAGATAATCTGACTTCTCTACCCCAAATCCCTGGCAGTGCTATGTCAATTTGTGCTGCCTCATATTGGGGTCCAGGTCGGAGAAGACAGTCAGGCTTGAACCACCAACTATCATGATGTAGACTCTCCTGCAATGAAGCGACTAAGCCCACTACGCAATGTGGACCACCCAAACCTATTTTTGAAAACTCATACAAGGCTGGTTTTGGAGCATAAATCATTATATATTATACATTTGTCTGGTTGCTTCATACGTGCATACAGTAACCTAATGCTACGCACCCAAACACTAATAGGGATGAGCTGGATATCCGTTTTCTTACTCAGAAGGTAGCTCTCACTCTGCACACTTCGTGGAAGGCCACACCCATTCTGAGTACAGATACAGATTTTCAGCTCATTCCTACCTGAAGCCATGCATAGCAAATCAGCAGTTTCCTAAATTACTTATTTAAATACAAATAGTAGACCATCACCTGTCAAGGCTAACAGACATCTGGCATCCAGTCTCTTCAATAGTTTCAGCAGCAGTCACAGCATAATCCATATTGTCATCGTCCACCTGTATAAAACAGTTTATATGCTACATTTTACTATTGCACGGGGAAGAGATTGTCATTCTTACTGTTATTGATGAAAAACAATTTGAAAAAAAGTTATTTTAAACCAAAATACTTTCAACTTTAGAAAGAGATTTATTAGAGTACAACCCACAGCTTTCAAACAAAGGTATGCTGGTGTAATGCACTAAAGATGGCCACTAGAGACTATTACTAGCTGATCAACCAGTAAAACATTATTATGCGCTAAATGAACAAATGCAGTTCATCTGAATTGCAAACAGAGTAGGTACAGAATTATGCCGTTATAGGTGCCGCATTCCTGAGTGAGTAATTGTATGTTGTGAGCACGAAACTATAAAAACAAAAATAAAAGCAAACAAAAGCCTATTCCTTGCTCAATTAATGTATTTGCATGTTGTTGTTTTTTTTCTTTTTCTTATGGGAAAAATCAGCTTCAGTATTCAACATAGGTATTGTCTTAAGTTCTAAAATATGAATCATTTCCAATCCCACATTTTTTATATTATTATTGTTTTCTATATTTTATCCCCATCCTAACCTTTACCTGACCAATAGTTGAGACCAATTACATTTGACATTTTAACATTTAGCTCTAGCTTATACATTTTATATTTTCCTCAATCATTAGTTTCCGTTCACCACATAATTTTTATATTTCAGTGTGTTATTTTTACAATATTTGTAATTTGTCATTTTAAATCTTGTGTCTTTCACAGATTTTAGTTTTATTTGATCAACTCTTTATTTAAATGCAATATTGTCCATCTATCTCTTAGCCACACCCAGACTGGGTTTCTATTTGCCATGTATATATCTACTATACTGTGATGCTTCACATAATTATGAAACCTTTCTATTGTCAATGACTCCAATTTTGAATTAAAGATAAATATTTTTGCCAAAATAATTATCATATTATTAATTGACTGACTACTACCTTTTAAATCTCCAAGTATTGCTATTTGTATCAAATAAATATTAAATATTGCATTTTTTCATCCATTCTTGTACCTTTGACCAAAAACATGCTACATATGGACAGTACTAAAGAAGATGATCAATAGACTGCTTCCTCAGAGCAAAATCTGCAGAGTTGGGAAAATTGTATACCCCATTTATATAGGTTTCTATTTGTTGACAGTATTTTGTATAATAATTTGAATTGAAATATTCTAAGTTTTGAGGTCTGGTGTCATTTTGCTTATTAATCCAAAAGCGATATGTTTCTTCCCAGCTATTTTGTAATTTATATGGAACAGCAACCAGTTTTTTTGTTCTTAGATGGAATTGATATATTTCTTTGTTTATCCGTATTTTCTTCATCCATGTGTGATCTTTGATTCATGGTTGACAGACAAGGTCAGACCTTTCCCCTCTTGTACTTTCTTTTTCCAAGCATATGGTATTGCTGCAGTTAGTTGATTGTATTTTTGAAGGGAGCAAACATCTCCATAAGATTTTGTGAACTGTATGTAAGGCATCATTCCAACGGCTTCATTTATAAGGTCATTTACAAACATTATTCCTTTTCCAAACATCTTGTCAAAGTATACAGGCTTTTTATCAACTAGTATCTGAGAATTTAGCCACAATAATTGTTGTAAAATTTGGTCTCTATTTTCAGGTGGATAAAATTTAAATTGCAACCAACTTTTCATTGCTTGTTCAAAAAATATCAACATCTTAGAAATGGTTTCCTTTTCCAATATCTGAAAATGGTCAGTTGTAATTTGTAGAAATGGAAAGAGGTTTTTGTTCATATAATTTAAAAAACATTTCATTGGGTGTAGGTAAAACCATAAGCATATAGGTAAACTGTGATATAACTAAAGAGTTGATTAAGGTGATTTTACCACAAATAGATAGGTGCTGTCCTTTCCAGGGTAGCAATATTTTATCTATTTTAGCTAGTTTTGTTAAATAATTTTCTTGAATACAACTCAATCTTTCATATGGTATATGTATACACAATATACCCACAACATCCCCATCAGCCCACTTTATTGGTAATCTACACTGCAATGTAAAATTTTAATCTTTTAGTGCTCCAATATGTAATATAGTACACTTATCATAATTAGATTTTAATCCAGATATGTTTGAAAAGGTATTGAGATCCTTTATGAGGCTATTTAGTGATTCCAACTGTGGTTGCAAAAGGAAACATGAGTCGTCTGCATACAGAGACCTTTGTTTGTAAGCCATGGATTTCCAGGCCCTTAATGTTGTTGTTAGTTCTGATTTTATTGGCTAACATTTCAATTGCAACAGTAAATAGGTAAGCAGACTGTGGACAGCCCTGCTTAACTCCTCTTGACAGTTTGAAATCTTGTGAGATATAGCCATTATTTATAATTTTACATCTAGGGTTACTATACATAATTTTAACCCATTTTATAAGAAAGTCTCCAAAATTGAAAAATTCCAAGCATTTATATATAAAGTTTAATCAAACTTTATAAAAAAAGGCTTTTTCAAAATCAGCTATGAAAACTAGGCCCGATAGTCCAGATAGTTTTAGAAATAATCGAACACTATGAACTGTCTTATATTGTCTTCAATGTATCGTCCATGCATGAAGCCTGTCTGATTAGGATTAATAATATCTGATAAAACCTTTTTAATTCTAAGAGCTATGCATTTGGCTAATATTTTGGCATCACAGCATTGCAGTGTAAGAGGCCTCCAGTTTTTTAAATATACAGGGTTTATATGCTCCACTATGTATTTGCATGTTTGCGATAATCCATATTAACATGCAATAATATAAAAAAATAATGCAGTTTACTCGTGCCCTCAAAAACCCTTGCTGTGTGCACAGAAATATCGCTGCTGCGTTCCGGTAATGCCTCTCTCGCTCTCTCTAATGTAATGTGCTTGCAAAATATTGTTTTTGAGTACACCTGAGAAAATTGTATAACACTCAGAGTTTTACATCGCAAATTTACTTTTTTTGCTTCAATCTGTTAATATAATTTTGTGGATATCAAGTTTAAATTGAGGTGCTGTTAAAAGGTGTAATGTGTAGACTTCGAGACCTAATTTAACTTATTTTTCTTTCCAACTCACCATCTTACAAACCCTGTTAAAATGGTATTTCTTAAAATAAAAAATATAAACGTTTTATATCACTGAAAGACAAAATACATAATGTCCTCCCAAAATATGCACTGCATAGTATAGTGTAGAAAACAACGGTTTTCCCAGATGTTTAAAATATAATGAAAATAAAATATCTGACTATTGCGTGAGATCCTTAACAATTTCTAGTATAGCATACTACAAACATTATTTTACAACTTTTGAATATTTCCAAGGTTTTCTCAACCATCAAAACCGTTGGTGTCAATCATTTTAAGAGCATAGATACTTTAAAATGTAAACACACATAATTTGCTTTATGCTTACATACTTTTTTTGTGTTAAAAGAACTGTTTTTACTGCATGTCGAAAAAGCTCACAAATGAGGATGCCTGAGACAAGTGTGAGAGAGCATGCTGAGCTGACTGAACTGAATGTTGCTAGTGGTAGAAAACATACACTCACCATCCACTTCATTAGGTACACCTTACTAGTACCGGGTTGAATCCCTTTTGCATTCAGAACTGCCTTCATTCTTCGTGACATACAGTACATTCAACAAGGTGCTGGAAACATTCCTCAGAGATTTTAGTAATTAGTCCATGATGTGAATCTCCTGTTCCACCACATCCCAAAGGTGCTTGATCGGATTGAGATCTGGTGACTGTGGAGGCCATTTGAGTACAGTGAACTCATCAACATGGTGTGTTATCATGCTGGAAGTAGCCTTTAGAAGATGGGTACACTGTGGTCATAAAGGGATGGACATGGTCAGCAACACTACTGAGATAGGCTGTGGCATTTAAATTATGCTCAGTTTGTACTGAAGGGCCCAAAGTATGCCAAGAGAATATCCCCCACACCATTACACCACCACCAGCCTGAACCATTGATAAGCAGGATGGATCCATGACTTCATGTAGTTTACACCAAATTCTGACCCTACCATCTCAATGTTGTAGCAGGAATTGACACTCATGAGAACAGGCAAAGTTTTTCCAATTTTCTATTGTCCAATGCTGGTGGCCCATGCAACGTGTTGTGCAATGAGAGTTTTTCATCTGCATACCTTGGTTATAACGAGTGGTTATTTGAGTTACTGTGTATTTTCTATCAGCTCAAACCAGTCTGACCATTCTCCTCTGAGCTTTGCCATCAACAAGGCATTTTGCCTAGAGAACTGGCACTCACTGGGAATTTTAATTTTATCGGATCATTCTCTGTAAACCTTAGAGATGGTTGTGCAAGTAAATCCCTTTAGGTAAACGCTTACTAAAATACTAAAACCAGCCTGACTGGCACCAACAACCATGCTATGTTTAAAGTCAAGTATATCACCCTTTTCCCCAATTCTGATGTTTGGTTTGGAACTCAGCAGATTGTTTTGAACATATCTACATGTCTAAATGTTTTGACTTGCTGCCACGTGATTGGCTGATATTTGTGTTAACGAGCAGTTGAACAGGTGTACCCGATGAAGTGGCCATTGAGTGAACAGTTACAATAGGCTACATACCATGTTTTAAGATAGTGTGAAATAATGATAGTGTGAAATAATGAGTGGTAAGTGTGCATTGTATAGATTAATTTACATCTACAGACTGATCCAGATAATATAAATCTATCTTGAAGACGAGAGAAAGACTTAAAGTACATGGGTTCTGTACTTATAAAACAAGGCATTTAGAAGTTAAGTACACCAGAAGTATATCTAAATAACACTCGCCTGATGGCTGCTACTCTAGGCTGCTAGGCAATACATGTTGTGCCCTGTGCGTGATATTTCTCAGGATCGCGGTAGCAGCCGAGGGTAGCAGCCATCAGGCAAATGTTATTCAAAAATACTTCTGGTGTACCTAAACTTTTAAATGCCTTGTTTTATAAGTACAGAACCAATTTGTATTACTGTAGAAGTTTGGTACCATTCGGGGCATTATTAGTGGGGTTATTTACGAGATACACAAGTGGTTCCATTAGCGCATGCAATAAGCCATTCGGCTGATAGCTCTAACTCGACCAATGTTATAACAAGGGAAAAAAGCTTATGGGGGGTTGTTTGCCTCAAGGTGAAGGTGCAAAGGACCCTAGGATTATATTACTCCGAACCATCACTTTAAGTGTGGTTTACGGTAGCAATTTAACTTGCAGTTAACAACAAAGATCTAAATATAAAAAACACACACATTTTGGTCGGTACAAAGGGGAAGACACTGCAGATGGTCTTTCAAAACACTCAAGAACATATTACATAAAATAGGCCTAGAAGTGAGTTAGCCACCAATGCTAGTAAAAATAAACCAAAAATCATGACAAGTAAACACACACAGGGTAAAGATAAGGCTAAAGGTTGTAGGCAGTACGGAATAGATGTGTTTTGATGAGTGTTGTGAATGAAGTGACTGTGTCGGCCTATCGTATGCGAGCAAGGAGTGTGTTCTAGAGTCTGGGTGCAGAGAAGCTAAAAGCATGGCCTTCTATTGGAGAGATGGAATAGGGGGTGACAATGAGACCAGCAGAAAAGCTGCACACTGTAATCTATGAGTGTTGAAGTGAACATAATGTTGATGGTCAGTGAGATAAGAGGAGATCCACACCCGTAACACCAACACCGGCCAGAGGTTCCAGGAGGAGTGGATGGGAAACTGTGTCAAAAGCTGTGCTCAGGACTAGAAGAACCAGAATGGTGGCAGGGAGGGCTGTACAATACCGGTGGTGAGAGAGGAGTTGATAAGGAATGTAAGGGTGAGATGGTAGGAAAGCATGCTTCAACCAGAGTGGTGGGCATGGGGTCAAATGGGCAGGTGGATGGTTCTGAATTACAGACAACTTCAATAATGCAGTTTTCAGTGGCTGGCATGAAGTTAGAGGCCGGTGGTATAAACTGGTCCTTCTGATGTATTCATCCAAGACAGGTTGTCTGAGGGCGTACTGGTTGTAAGATGGATGTTGAGTGTTTTAGTGTTGAAGAATGTAAGGAACTTGTTGGATTGTTCAGGGGAGGGGTCAGCAGAGAGGTTGACAGGGGCTGAAGGAGATGTTCGACTGTGGAAGAGGACATTGGAGTTGTCAGAATTAAAGGATGTTTGAGCAGCTGAGAGGAGATTTTTAAAGTTGTGTAGAAACGTTTGAGTTGCCGAGGCAGTGGCTTTTAACTGACATAGCTCGGGGGTGTACCAGGGAGCAGTGTGAGTGAAGCACACTGAGCGGGTTTTGAGGGAAGCAAGGGTATCGAGGGAGGAGGACAGGCAGGCGTTGTAATGGGTAGTGAGTTCAGAGGGGGACAGGGAGACAGGACTGGGGTATGTTTCAATCAGGGTTTTTAGATCAGTAGGGTCTATGTTCTTTACATTTCTAAATGTGATGGTACGGTTGACATGTTGCATGGAAAGGGGAACAGAGATGTCAAACAGAACAGGTTTAGGGTTAGCAATAGGGAGATGGCGATCAGTAGTATTGAAAGGATAGACACCAATAGAACAAACTAAATCTAATGTGACCTTTGTTGAGTGGGGAAAGTGACATTCTGTGTGATATCAAGAACATCAAGTAGGGACATAAAATCTGCAGCAAAATTACAGGTGACTGTTTTGTCAACATGAATATTAAAATCTCCTACAAGACATATGTTGGGTGACATGGCACAGACAGAAGTCAACTAGGGCTGCAACAACAAATTGATGAAATCAATAAAAATCGATTATTGAAATTGTTGGCAACACATTTCATTATCGAATCGTTGGGTCTATGTTGTTGCTCGCTGTGTAGTGGAGCTACGTCATTTAAAGAAAAAACATTTTAAACTGTCTTTAAATATAAAGGAATAACTTCACTTTAAATTCAACAAAAAAGTTTTAGGTGCAAACTCTGTAAAACATAAATGGCATGGCACTGGAGCACCACCGTAATGAGGGAGAACTTGAAAAGAAAAAAACGTTGGAGCAATAAGCGAAGGGCACTCAACAGCTGGGTAAGTTACTACATAGTAATAGCATGCGTTGCGTTTTGAAATGAGGAATAGTTCCTCCCACAGCAGGTAGTTTTATTTATCAAATAGCCAGTGTTTGGTCACAATCCAGCTTAATAGGTCTACTGTATTGAATCAAATCCCCTTAAACGTTGCACAACAAGTGTATTTAACTAACTGACTCTTTGTGGTAGAGAAGACGCGGAAAAGCTAAAAAACAGAAAGAGTCAGTGCAAAACTCATTTAAAACACAAACCAGATCTTACTATTACAGTATTACAACATATGCCAAAATTGTACCTCTTCGGGGATGCAAATTTATTAACTGATTCCCTATGTGATTTACTTTAACGTTTTTTCAACTATTGTTGCGCACAGTAGAAACTCAGAGGGTCAATTTCAAAAATAAAAGTCATTCTAAATCAAAAACAGTAAATACTTTTTTATTTTTTATTTTAACCTTTATTTAACCAGGTAAGTTGACTAAGAACAATTTCTTATTTACAGCAACGACCTGGGAGCAATTAGGGTAAAGTGTCTTGCCCAAGGACACAACGACATTTGGCTCAGTCGGGAGTCGAACTGGCAACCTTCTGACTACAAGTCTGACTCCCTACCCACTGAGCTATCTGCGCCCCATGTCAAATACATGTCAAAATAAGCTTAAACAGGAAAAAGACATAAAGCAACAAAATTACTATTCAACAGGCCTTATTATAAGGTTATATACAACTATGTTCTATAAAAGCTGTTTCTATAATTGTTTGAAATTAGCATATATTTTGCGCCTGTTTTATAGCATACATTTAGTAAGTTCTACTAAGTTGTGTGTTAAAATTGGAATAACATACATTTTTTTAAACAAATTTATGGAAATATTTGTTAGTCTGTTTATCCGATTCATTGATTAATCAAAGAAATAATTGACAGATTAATCAATTATCCAAATAATCATTAGTTGCAGCCCTAAAGTCAACAATAAAAAAAATCTGTTATATACAGTTCAGTTGGTTTTGGAGGTTTATAAATTGTTAAAATGATCAGGGGTTAAGAGCCAATGAGTTTAACAGCTAGAAAATAGAATGAGGTGTGTTGAGGTAAATTGACATGGTAGGGTTACAGTATTAAACCGGCCAACATCTAAATAGATTCGGAACAAACAACTAGACACTTACCATTATAGGAGAGCAGAGATCATCAATGACGTCAAGGGTTAGGTCAATTACATCCTCCTGAACGCAGCTTGGAACACTGAGCACCGTAACAGGTTGATTAGTTGTTGACACGTTTGTCCAAATAACCTCAGTGAAGTCAGTTGGGGCTGGGTCTGTATGCACAGTCATACGCCGTACAAAATTGTTACAGCCAGCTACATTGCGGAATGGATTTATTTTTAGAGTACATATCTGGACAGTGTTGTTTTGCACAACTTCCATCTGCATAGTTGTCGCTTCAGCTGCAGGGTGTACTTGGTTGATTTCAGTCTGGACAGAGGCCTTCTGCGCTGTTCCACCCTGAACTGAGGCCTTCTGCGCTGTTCCACCCTG
>JACXGM010035590.1:0-11633 GCA_016801145.1 Umbra pygmaea | reverse complement strand
TTACTGTGCTCAATTGGCCTGCCAACTCTCCTGACCTGAACCCCATAGAGAATCTGTGGGATATTGTGAAGAGGAAGTTGAGAGACACAAGACCCAACACTCTGGATGAGCTTAAGGCCGCTATCGAAGCATCCTGGGCCTCCATCACACCTCAGCAGTGCCACAGGCTGATTGCCTCCATGCCACGCCGCATTGAAGCTGTCATTTCTGCAAAAGGATTCCCGCCCAAGTATTGAGTGCATAACTGAACATAATTATTTGAAGTTTGACTTTTCCTTTTTTTTTTTGTATTACAAACACTTCTTTTATTGGTCAGATGAAATATGCTAATTCTTTGAGATAGGAATTTTGGGTTTTCATGAGCTGTATGCCAAAATCGTCAGTATTAAAACAATAAATGACCTGAAATATTTCAGTTGGTGTGCAATGAATCTAAAATATATGAACGTTTAATTTTTATCATTACATTATGGAAAATAATGAACTTTATCACAATATGCTAATTTCTTGAGAAGGACCTGTATATATTTTGTTTCTTCTAATTGCTCCAATATTTGAGATATAATTAGGATCTGTACTATTCCAAGCAAATGTTTTTAGCTGAGAGCAATATATTGTATGGTGAACTTAGCAACTGACCAATTATTGGTAAGTACCAGTACGTTGAGTCCACCATCGTTATTGAACGTTCACATGGAAAACATTCATCTGAAATTCTAGATTAAGTTTGTAAACCTCTGTCACTGATGACAATTGTACTAACTATAAAACAGTAACCCTACACACACAACATACAGGATAAAGCTGAACATATATAAAGTATTTTGGCCAGATATTTCAAATGCTTTAAATTGTTTTTTTCAGTGGGCACAGATGGCTTGATAAAGGGTTGGGTAGACACAGACCAATTGAATATGAGCAAGGCGGTGCGGTACAATGGAGGCACTTTCACAGTGGAGAAAGCTGGAGTATACTTCCTGTACTGTCAGGTGAGCATCTGGGAGTTGTAGTCCTGAAATGTAAAAAACCAAGCTCTTCAAACAACACAGGTTTGATTATTGTTTGACCTGCTTTTTTCTTCTGTTGTCTGCCAGGTGTTGTTCAATGAAAACCAGACTCAGATAGTGATGCTGGATGTGGGGGTGTTAAAGGGGAGCCAACTGCAGCCCAAACTGCAATGCAGGGAGGGTTACGGGACTACGCCTGCAGCTGGATCCCACCAATTCCACTTCCTGAAACCCTGCCAGGTGTCTGGCCTATTGCGGCTGGAGAAGGGGGCGGAGATACAGGCCATCACAGGCAAACAGTACAGCCTCAACACCAACGGAAGGCACTACTTTGGTCTGTTCAAGGTCAACTGAGTTGCCAGCGAGGATGGAAATATTTAAAAGACAGGAGCCCTGTTTAAAGGAAATGCTTTGTCGTACTCTGGCCTTACTTACCAAGACACACTATTGTGACATTTACAGATTCATTTTTTTATTGTGATATCTGGACCAAAGATTGGGATTGTTTCAATAACTGTGGATTGTGATCCCTACAGAGTCGGCATAATGCTTTTTCATAAACTGCGAAGAAGACTATTTTATGTACTTCTAGACTCCTACAGTTGGTACTCCTGCTTCTTTACGTAAACCCTCATGGAATTGTTCTCTGGACCAACTGATGGTGCTCATTTGTTTGCCTGACTGGACAAAAGGGAAATTAATCTGAAGCGATGGGTGGGACCACTGGTGGACTACTGACTGAGAAGGATTCTGGATAATGAGTTAGATATGCTGTACAACTAACCATATGCTATGCTATTCATCGTTACATTTGAGCCTTAAATGAACAATATTTGTGAAAGTGTTTTTCACACATAACCTTTAAAAAACAATTACTATTTTATAGCTAGGTTTCCATCCAAATGGTGGCATATTTTAATAGAAAGTTTCATGAAAAAAATTTGCATATTAGCTGTGCATGATAAGACGATGCAGATAAAATGTACTCTGTTTTTATGTACAGAATAAAAATGTAAAGTTCAGTGTTTCCCATCACATTTTCAACACAACAGTTTAGTCACAAAACCAGTTTAGTAATCACATCTGACGCTGACATGCTCTTTCAGCCAACAGGTTCAGATACAGTCTACTATTATGAAGAAAAGTTAAACATTTTCTTTGTCAAACAGTAGAAAATGATTATAATTTCACTAAATAAAACCCTTTGTTTTTTTCATTAAAGGAACGGATCATCAAACTGAGGACCTTGCTCTTTTCATACCCTGAATCACAGATAGATCATATTTCCTCGTAACCTAATAAACTGATTTGTTTCTGAGTCGACATGGGAGAACCACACAACATTCCATTATGTGATTCCACGTTTACTATGGTGTTTATTCAATCCAACCATTCATGAAACCATTACTACAGCTACTCTTATTATAAATGTTAACGACTAAAATAATATCCAACCTGATCTTGCCCTATGAGTTCTCAACCCAGCAATTCTTGCATAAAAGCATTGGACGGAAACCTGGTTCATCATACGATTCTGCCAAAATCCCTCTTCGCTTTATATTTTAGGCATATGATTTTCAGATAGAAATTCAATAGGTTCTGTTAAAGGTGCATTTTTAAACATGTAAACCCTGTACAAACAGTATTTCTTGATATTTTGAAAATAGGGAAAAGCTATTTAGAAGGGTCAATGATTTCCTGCACTTTGCACTGAGTATTTTGCCATTCCAACAGAAATTGCAATAAGCACTTGACAAGTTGTGCTTCCACAGTGTTTTTCAATAGTCAAACGTTATACTACTTTCATATATAAACAATATATTTTAGGTTGTGCTTTAGCATGTAACAAAGAACTTCATAGTCTAGGGCAGTTTTTTTCAACCCTCTCCTCTGAGCACCCCAGATGTTTCACAGTTTAGCTGTAGCCAATAAACTAGCTCACCATATTCATTAATTAAGGGTCTGATAATTAGATGAGTTGAATCAGGTGTGCTAGCTCACATGTAGATCAAATACATGGAATGGCTGGTGTTCTCCAAGAGAGGTTTGAAAAACCCTTGTCTAGGGAATCATTATGCCATATAAGTTGTATATTATTGTAATTTTTTTGAACAAAGTCTACAAATAACACCTTTAAATCACATGCTACAGTAATTGTGTGCACAATTATAAGGCAAGTTGTATTCTTGAGGATTCATTTTATTATTGAACAGCTACAGTGCTCTCGGTCAATCCGAAATGTAAATACACCTCAAACCTGAATAATTAAGAAAGTAGAAATGAGGTCTTGGCTTTCTTCTGGGAATATCTATGTGTGCACAATTGTTGGGCAACTATTAGTGTGCGGAATAATTATGCAACCAAATGAAAAACTAAAAGTTTCCCATCTCACTTCTTGATTTTCATCTGTTAAAATGAGATTAACAAACAAACAACTAAAGATTTATAAATAAATATTTCTGACACAAATCAGTGACCAATATATCCACCCTTCTTTTCAGTCATAAGCATTCATGGAGTCTGTCAGTTTCTTGATCTGTTGACGATAAACTTTTTGTGCAGCTGCAACCACAGCCTCCCAGACACTGTACAGAGCGGTGTATTGTTGTACTTCAGTGTAATTAGACTGTTTAAAAGGTGCCACAAGTTCTCAGTAGGGTTTAGGTCAGGTGAGGAAGGGGGCCATGTCATTATTCTTTAATCTTTAAGGCTTTTCCTGGCTAGCCATGCAGTTGAGTACTTCGATGCATGCAATGGAGCATTGTCCGGCATAAAAATCATGGTCTTCTTGAAAGATGCAGACTTTTTCCTGTACCCCTGCTTGAAGAAAGTGCCTTCTAAAAACAGGCAGTAGGTTTGTGAGTTGAGTTGGAGTCCATCTTCAACCCGAAAAGGTCCAACTAGCTCATCTTTAATAATACCAACCCATACCAGTACCCCACCTCCACCTAGCTGGCGTTTGAGTCGAAGTGAAGCTCTGTGGCTGTAACTGATCCAGCCACGGGCCCATCCATCTGGTCCGTCAAGAGTCACTCTCATCACATCAGTTCATAAAACCTTTGAAAACACTTGTCTTCAGAAATTTCTTCGCCCAGTCTTGACCTATCAACTTATGTGTCTTGTTGAGTGGTTGTCGGGTTTCAGCCTCCCTTACCCTGGCCATGTTTCTGAGCACTGAACACCTTAAACTTCTTGGCACTCCAGGTAGGTTGCAGGTCTGAAATATGACAGCACTGGAGGGTAATGGGTTCCTGGTAGCTTCACGTTTGAGTCGTTTCAAATATTTGGCAGTTAATTTGCATATTTTTTTCTCTTAACACACAGGTGTCAAACCGGTTCCACGGAGGGCCTAGTGTATGCTGGTTTTTGGTCTTTCCCTTCAATTAGTGCCCAATTAAGAACTATTAAAACTGCCAGGTGAGGGGAGATCCTAACTAATTAGTGACATTCAATCATTCAGGTACAAGGTAAAAGCGAAAACTTGCAGACACTAGGCCCTTTGTGGATCCGGTTTGACACCCCTGTCTTAACACGTTTCTTGCGACCCTGTTGACCCTGTTGACTGTTTGCAACAAAACAAAAACTGCCCAAAAGCGCCTATACTTCCTGAGGAGACTCAAGAAGTTTGGCATGTCTGCCAGGATTTTAACAAACTTCTACAGGTGCACCATTGAAAGCATCCTTTCAGGTTGCATTACAGCATGGTACGGCAGCTGCTCCGCTGCTGATCGCAAGGCCCTTCAGAGGGTGGTGAAGTCAGCGGAGCAAATCATAGGCTGTTGTCTCCCCTCCGTCCAAGGAATTCAATGCACCTTTAAAAGTAATTTTCCATGCCATATTTAATAATATTAATTACTTCTGCTGTTGTACACTCTCCGGACCACTGCTAAGTACATAGTGTATTTTGTATTTTGTTATTATTATTATTATCGTTTTAAAATTTCTTTATATTGTATATAACCTTTTTAAGCCCTCTGTGTAGATGTGTCGAGCCTTGTCTAAAGAATTTCTCTGCATAGGACGATGTGATGTTATTCGATGCACATGACAAATAAACAACTTTGACTTTGACTTTGATTGGCGTTGACTGTACACTGTAACCACTGTGGTTTACTCATTCCAGCCGTTACGTTTCTATTTGCAGCGTATAACATTTTGAATTCAGTAGGCTATAGTTTATTAAGCAGGTGGTTTTACTCTGGTTGATAAGTTGTTTGTAGGGCACAGCCTTGACTCCTCCGAAATTTACACAGAGACACACACACGGACACACAGACAGACACGGAGATCAAACAGCAAAAGTCTTGTTTTTCTGCTTCAAGCTCAGCACCTTATATATTATCATTAGATCACATGGGGAAAATGTAGTATTGCACTACTTCCTGTTTGATTTCCTGATGCTTGTCTTCTTCCCCTTTGTGTTAAACTCACTTTACCCCCTTTGCACCTCACATTCCCCTTTCGGGGCCCACACAGCTCTTTCAACTCTCACTTCTTGAATTGGAACCAAAACCAAATGACTGAAATGTATCGAGGAAAAACACGTCTGGTATCACCGTGCACACAGAGGGAGGCTTGCTTTATTACCCTTGAGGACGTTTCAGGGGCAAAAATGTATTGTAATTCATTAGCATTGTTCGGCGATCTAAGCCGATGGCTCCAGTGCACATGTACCGCTACGGGAGCTCCACCCTATGTGCTTCACTGTCAGCAAAACCCGCCCTCTGTTTTCCCCTCATGGTCTCTCGCAGATGAATCAATAACATGTCTAACGAAAATGTGGTTTGAAAAAAATCACTTGTTCTTCATTTCACCAGAGTGTCATTTAGCACTATTCCAGTATATCATGGTAATACACTCACACATGAGAAGTCATGCCACTAAACAGTGAAGCAATGTCGTGTGGTTGATGATAGTGACGGAAGGTTTTGTTTTTTAGACGTTTGCGAAATGATGTCTGCAATGTTACTTGTTCTGAAATCACTTCCTTTCAGAGGCGTCATGCAGCAATTTTTTAAGGGGGCACAGTGTGCACAACACACGGAAACATGTGCCCACAAATGCAGATATTAAATGGAAAATCCACTTGGCACAGAAATCTCAGGGGGCACCTCGGTTTCAATGGGCATGATGCCTCTGCTTCCTCTATATTGAAAAACTTTTAAAACCTTTTCCCTTTAAATATCTTCTATTTGCTTTTTGACTCAATTAATACAATACTGTAAACTGAACGACAAAACAATAATGGATGCTGGTGTCATCTAACAAGTCCCCCATTTACTCCTTCTTTACTCAATGACATCACCACTTTTGCAGAATAGAATCTGTGGAAGGCGGCACTATTCTAGTTCTTCAATCAGGACACGTTCAGCTGTGTTTTTTGATGTTTCCAAAAGTGATTCATAGATTTTGTAGTTTAGTCACACTAAGATGACCTCATCTAGGGCCTGGGAGAAATAATCAAAATAATCTGCATCACAATGTCCTATATGTACAGTATGGTCATATAGTCATATTTTTTCGAGGATAGTATTGTGAACCCATACAGGCCTCAGAGTCAGTCTGTGTTTTCACTGTAGCAAAAGTCTACACAGCGTTTTAATTTACATTTGTGTGTACATCATTCATCTCATGGCCACATACATTAGGTTCTCCAATGTGAAATCACAACAGAAAGAGTGCTCACCTAATAGCTGTAGGTTTTTACTGTGCCTTGATTAAGTATTGCATGTTTCCACATTTTGTATTGTGATAACCACAAATGAAATATGTAACAAACACTTTGAATGTGCAAATACTAAAAATAAATGTGTTTGTTACATAAGTATTCACCCCTTTTGCTATGAACCCCCTAAATAAGCTCTGGATCTACCCAGTGCTCTCAATACTCACATACATAGGTGAATGGAGTCTACCCGTGTGCAATGAAAGTGTCACATCTCAAAATAAATACACCTGTTTCTGGAAAGCCCCTGAGTTTGTTAAAGAGCATATTTAATCAAACAGCATCAAGAAGACCAAGTAGCTATCAAAACAAGTCCAGGATGAAGTTCTGGAGAAGCACAAATCACCAAAATTTAACTTGTGTGTTATTTGTGGCATAAAGCAAACACTGCATATCACCCTGAGAACCAACCTACAATGCTGGTGGCAGCCTCATGTTGTGGGGATACTTTTCATGGGCAGAGAGAGGGAAACTGATCAGGATTGAGGGCACTGTGGATGGGGGGGGTGAATACCTATGTAACCAACAAATGTCTTATATTTGTGAATACTTATGCAAGGCACTTTATATATTATCCATGGTCCGTGTGGATATTTGATTTACCACTGCAAACATTGCTACTGCTGTAAATATTCCATATAAACATTTTATACTGCAGTTAGACTGAATTAAATTATTTCATTTTTAAGCAACTGTTCACAAATCACATCATTACTTTGAAAATGTCATTTGATTTTTATTACAAACAGAACCCCAAATAAAAGACAAAGAGATGCATTATTATTATTATTATTGACATGTTTCACTGCCACTCATAGTTTCATCGATCAGAACCATCACAACATACATAGTGACACAAAATATCAAGGAATTGAAAACAAAACACAAAATCCGAAAAGAACAAGAGAGAAGCTACTAAATTGGACATTATACATTTTAGTTAAGGGGTTGCAAAATGTAATCAGCAAAATGTAGTTTAGACTCAACACTTGGAACACCAGTGTGGAGTATTCAGGTATTAGGGAAATAAATTAACTTTTCATTTGAAATAAAGAACTTAAAGTGGAATATTTCAACTAGCATGTACAGAGTTAACATCTAAATTCAGGCTAAATTCAGACATAACTTGCTCTACAGTTATTTCAGCAATGTAATGTTTAAGGCGTAAATGGAATCAAACTACCAGCCTCTGAGTTTATTGAGAATTTGTACTTGAACTGGTGTTAAGATAGTAACAAGTACAATATTTAGTTTTTCTCTTATGCATTTAGGGTTACAAATGTAATCTGTTATATTGGTTATTTGCAAGCCCCAAATCGAGAATGTAAGCAAGACATTCATGTTCTGTTTTATTTCTGAAGTTCAAAACTCAACATCTCTGTTTGGTTTCTCTTGTGATTATAAGATGTCAGATATAGTAGAAGTGCATTTGGGCACCACCATTTAACATTTTAACGTTTTCTCAATTTCTCATTTGGTAGAAGCTCTTTATTCAATAGTAACAGCAATGACAACAGCCACGAGGACGACAATAATAATAATCATAGTCGCAGTAACGAGTAAAAACACAAGAGAACACGAATAAGCCAAGTTTAAATAGGCAAAGAATATCACAGAATTCGTAGAAAGTAGAAACTCGAAAAAACAGGAAGAAATAATTGTTGGAAAAGATTGGTAGGATGTGGGAGGGAAAAGAGCAGGGTTAGAGAAAGCTCTTCATGAGTTGCTTATGAAAGGTTATGACTATTCACAGGGGAACTGAAACGATGCATTTCAATCATAGAAATGGAATAGATAGAAATAGTCAGAGCGGCAGACATTTTTATGTGTACCATTCCATTGCAAAGATCTAGCGGCCTACTTCCGCATTAAACCAATTTGCATGTTGTCACCATGACAACTAACAACAATTGCCATGTTGTTGTGTACTAATCGAACGCCAACCAGTTCACTGGCCTTTCTAGCCATTCTATTTCTATGATTTCAATGCTCGGAGTGAAGCTTATCCTGAATGGGAACCTGAACTTTCCATCCCAATAAAAAAATGTCTGTACCACATTCCACATCGTCCCCAACAAACAGAAGTTGGGTTTTTCTGGGGAAATTAAGTCAGGTTTTATGAAGACTATTATATATATTTTCTTACATAAGAACATCCTCTGGGATAGCGGTTACACCTCATTCAGTCATGATAATACTGAGCTGAGTTTTTCCAAACATCTACATGTACCATCGGGTCAATGTCAAATGGATATGAGTTTAGCATTTCCTGCCAACGATGGCGCTGTAATACTTTGCATCAATCCTGTAGTGGGACGATTGCTAAATGTGTTTTTTTCCAGAAAGCCTCAGATTAAATCAGCAGATAAAGAAATGCGGCAGGCATGGCTTGCCTGGAAACAGAACCAGTTCCTTCACCACAAGTATTAGTGCTGCGTGCGTTAGACAACGAATGGCAAGAATCGTGTTGAAGACCTAAAGGCTGTTATATCGTGCAGATTCCTGTCACCAGAGCGACCCGTGGGAGGGTCGGAGGTCAAAGGTCGAGATCAGTGTTTAGTTTTATTGTTGTGAGCGGTGCAATGACAGAGTAGTCTAGCTTCCGGAACTATCCTGTCCTGGAGCGGAGGCCTGCTATGAGTCACCTAGCTGTGAGGAGTTTTGGTTGGTGTGAGGCAGACAAGAGATGGAGCACGTAAGGGTGTGTTTGTGACAGCATGGACCCCAAATGTGTGTGTGTGTGTGTGGGTTGGGGGGATTGGATTGTATTCACATGGACCGTCAGTTTGGAGAATGTGTGTGTACAGTATATGTCCATCTGTGTGTGATCAGTAAGTGGTGTTGTTCAGTCGTCAATACAGATGACCTCACAGCGCTGGTCCCTCCTACTCAGAAGAAGCTCCGCCTCCCTCTCTTTCTTCACGGACATGGGAGGCCCGTTCAACACTGTAGGGCAAAGAAACCAAGAGACATTAACGCACACGCATATATTTCTGCACCCGAGTAAACACACACAAATGCATGCACAAACATGAACACGCACAAACATGAACACGCACACTCAAACATATGTACAAACGTAAACACGCACACAAACATAAACATACACGCACACGTATCTATACATTATGTGATTACTGTACAATCAAAAATATTCACACACGCACAGAGGAAGCCATGAATGTAGGTTGATGTTCAACTTTGATAGTGGCTGCAGTGTAAGATTAACAGAGGTTGATTATGTGTTGTGAATCAAAGGGCCATTTCCCATTATAGTTATGAAAGTGTCAAACTCTAGAAATCTTTAACTCCTTAGCCTCCATATGAGATGAAGAATGACCAACACGCTTAGAACAATGGGTCCCAAAAGGGTTCCCTTTATGGTTTCTGTGGGAAACATTTTCTGGGGTGTGGAAATGGATTTAAATTGAACTAAAAACAGTTTTTAACTGGAACTAAAAATAGTTATTGAAAGAGTTGTATAACCATTTTAGGTTGTGGACAGTGTGTTTATATAGTATAAACTGCACATAAACAGACACACATCAAAAACAGAGCACTTATGACAGCCTTTTTAATGAGCGAGGTGCATTTACATTCAAAATATCATATACTGCACTGTCAAGGTAACAATAATAATACAAAATCCAACGAAGAACAGCTTATACTTTATAGTCAATACAGGTCTGCTTTAGGATGAGGGGCCAAGACACACACATCCCTCTACTGTTGGAACCAGTCTTAAAAGGCTCAAGGAAGCACCATGTTGAAGACTTGCCAGGTTTTATAGATCCTTCCAGTAACCTTAGCTTGTGTTGAATGTTAACATACAGTATGGTTGATTGAGGTACACTCTCTCGGTCTGATGTTATATCTACAGCTGCTTCAGTCCTTCTTTCGTGTCAAACTGTGAAGACACACTACAATGTGATCTACCGTGGATGTTCACTTAGATTTCACTGTTATTATTCCAAACAGCCGGTATTCGTGACCCTCAACAGAACTCCCGTGAGTGACCCGTCCCGTAAACGCCCCCCCCCCACACAAGAAGGCCGGTCCACTCTATCATGGTGTTCCCGTACCAGAGTGCAAAAATTCTTGTTGTGACCCTGGACAACACAAACATCAAGGCACTAGCTTGTTCCTCCAGGTTTACGCCCTACAACATCTGTACAGCCTGGAGGTGTTGATACTATACCAGATACTTGACATCTCCCGTCTGATACTGCAAACCATTTTAGTAGTGCATCCTGAATACCACAGCCCACTTATGCCCCAACTTCACTCTCTACACCGGCATTCCAGTTGAAGCTTAAGTCAACTACCAGAACGTTCCTTAAGCTGGGCAAGGCTTCAACTCCACATCCAAACCTGAACTCTTTGTTGTGCCACGTCCAAAGGCCTGGCCACCCCACCCCTATGTGAGGTCAGCTCCTGCTCATGGCAGTCTAACCTTGTCTCTGTCCTGGCACCCACGTAGAAGAAGCATCTTCCCGTTGTAGCTAAGTATCAGAGTCCCTGCTTAGTTGTCAGAAAAAATACCTTACTGTTAGCAATTCAAACAAATCCAGAGTGCTGTCTTTGGGTAGGGACACTGTAACTGACTTTTGTCTGCCTTTTACCACTGATAGCTTACTAATTTGGCTAAGTAAGCAAACTACAAGCTGCTTCTGATAAATGACTGAAAGGTGTAGATGAAAGCAGTACTGTTGTACAGAGGGTGATACGATATGAAGAGCTGCTGAGGAAGACATTGGAATGGAGGCAGGCCACTTATCCCAGCCCAGTGCTGTGTGACTGTGTGTGTCAGAGTCTGAGCTGATTTCTAGCAATAAAGCTGGAAAGCTACTGGGTGTGTGTGTGTGCGTGTGTGTGTGTCTGCTGGCACTGTTTGAAGATGG
>JACXGM010035589.1:0-11639 GCA_016801145.1 Umbra pygmaea | reverse complement strand
AGATTTTCAACAAACCATGACTTTTGTAATACTTGTAGGTGTTAGATACTTGTAATACACTGTTAGAAAACACATTGAGTCTCAATTACCAAACTATATTAAAGATCAAAATTTTGACTGTCCATTGTGTGATTCATTGAGATCAAAATGTTCAATGGAAACTAAAATCAGGAACCGTTTGGGGACTGGATTCAAACTCACAACGAAAAGTATATCATCACGACAACTCATAATGTGTCTTGGTAGTGTGTGGCCCGCATGTGCATCTTTGCACTCCAGACAAATTCTGGGCATGCTCCTGATGAGATGGATGGTGTCCTGGGGGCTCTCCTCCCAGACCTGGATCAGGTCATCAGTGACCCGTCTGGACAGTCTGTGGCACTACTTGGCGGCATTGGATGCGCCGATACATAACGTCTCAGAGTTCTCAATTGGTTTCATGTCTGGGGAACGTGAGGGCCAGTCAATGGCATCAATGCCTTCGTCCTCCAGGAACTACCTACACACTCTAGCCACATGAGGCTAGGCATTGTCCCGCATTAGGAGGAATACAGAGCCCACTGCACCAATGTAAGATCTGACAATGTGTCTGAGGATTTCATCCCAGTATCTAACAGCAGTCAAGGTACAGTTAACTAGCACGTGGAGGTCTGTGTGACCCTCCAAGGATATGCCTCCCCAGATCATCACTGACACACCGCCAAACTGGTTATACTGGATGATGATGCAGGCTTCATAGTATTCATTACGTCATCTCCATACACTTTCATGTTTGGCACATTTGCTCATTACGAGCCTGCTCTCATCTGTGACGAGGACGGGGCACCAATAGCAGACCTCTGCTGATTCTGGTGTTCTCTGCTGAATGCTAATTGAACTGCATGGTGCTGGGCTGTGAGCACAGGTCTCACTAGAGGACGTTGGGACCTCATGCCACCTCATGCAGTCTGTTTTTGACAGTTTGGTCAGAGGTCATTTTGTAGGGATCTGTCAGTGCTCCTCCTGTTCCTACTCACACAAAGGAACAGATACCAGTCCTTCTGCTGGGTTGATGCCAGGTCTTCATGTGTAATGGCATCTCTATGCTCTTGAGACTGTACTGGGAAACACAGCAAACCTTGCAACAGCATGTATAGGCGTGCCATACTGGAGGAGCTGTACTACATGTGCAATCTGAACGGGCTGCAGGTACTACCCCATGCTACCAGTAGTGACAAAAACACTACTAGTAACATGCAAACTTGAAGAAGAATCAGCCAAGAAGGTGAGGGAGAGAGCAGTTGTCTTTGGTCACCACCTGCAAAACCATTCCCTCTTTTAGGGGTTGTCTTGTTGTTGCTTCTCCAGTGCACCTGTTGTGACTTACATTTCCACCAAAACAGGGGACATTGATTCACAATCACTTATTCAAGTTTTTATCAATTTGGTTTTACACTGTGATGATTGCATGTTCTCTTAATTGTTTTTAGTGTTGTCTTTCCAGACACAGAGATCATAAACTAATAGGCTCTCAACTTTGAGTCCAGCACTAGGGTATATCTGTATCTCAAAACAAAATTTTAAAGAGCTTCTTGGTTTGATCTTACTTTTTGTAATATAATTGATATCCCAGGACTTTGCCCATGTGCGGCAGCTCTTCTCAGCCTGTCTCGAGCTGGTGACTGAGTTCTCTCCTAAGCTGAGGCAGGTGATGCTGAATGAGATGCTTCTTCTGGAGGTGAGGGCCCACGAGACAGCGGCATCCGAGGGCAGTAATGTCCGACCCCCACCAGATCTAGTTAGCAGGGTGCGAGGCTACCTGGAGATGAGGATACATGGTGCGTGATTATAACACTTATCAAATACTATGGTCTACAAATCTAGTAAAACTACTTTTACCTTTATTTAACCAGGTGGGCATGATGAGAACAGTTTCTTATTTGAAATTGCGATCTGGTCAAGATCGCAATTGTGCAAGAAGACAGAGTTATGATATTATTTTCAAACTCCCAATTCAGACTGAAAGACGTTCATTTAACAAAATGCATTTTATGCTTTATTTGTCATGAACATGGTGCTGAAAGACCAGTAGATGGGATTCAAACCCATTCTTCAATAACATATGTTCACTGGAGACAGTGTCTTAGAATGTTTTTTGGACCCCCACAATGTACAAAATATGTTTTTTAACTCTGTATCTAATGTTTATTTAATTTGAGCTATGTGCAGTTGTTTTGGACTGCTTCCTTTCTGAACAGAAACTGCTTTGTTCTTATGGGTTTGGGTGTTTGTCGGACAGAGCTGCTTAAAGATTCCCTCTAGGAAGCTCTGTCATGGTTGTTTACTAGGGCAGTGGTTCCCAACCTTTTTCATGACACGGCACACATGTTGTGGCACACCACGTTCTATACTTAACCTACTTAATTGGGCCAGAAAAAAATTGTAAGTAGTCTCTTAATACAAATAGTACAGAAAACCATATATTAATCATTCAGTTCCAAAAATGAACAAATCATTTTTTAAACATATCAAAGTGCAAAAGCACAATAAAACCTTTTCAAAATCTGTTCATTTCACCAGTTTCATATAAAGAATATGTCTAGCATAAGTTCATGGAAACAATAGGCTATACTGTACAATTCTATTCCTAACATTTAGTCCCTGACTAGGAAACCAAATGGCCTATCTAACACAGCATATTCAACTTCACTCACACAAAGACACAAACATCAACCAGACTCCACTTTGTTTGCTCTCTCTGTTACACACACGCACACACACACTTCTGGGCTCAGCCCAGTCTTTATGGGTGTACATACTGGAGAACCACGCACATTTGAAATGAAGTGCACAATGTCAACTAAGCAATCTGCTATATTTGGTCTGGATTTCTTTAAACCTATCATCGTGGCAGGCCGCTATGCGTGGTTATGCAATCTTGACAGACCAAAAAACATTATTTTAAATACTAATAAACATGGATCAAACTGAACTGTAGGTGCGACCTTACTTGCTTCACTATCCAATCAGATCTGAGACTGAACTTTATCTGAGCGCAAGATCCTCACCGGAGAGCGAAAAGTGTGTTATGAATAAAGCACTGCATAAATTGCCTCCAAAATAGAAGACATCAGATTTGGAAAAATCTCACAGCACAAAAGTGTGCGCCGGCACACAAGTTGAAAACCACTGTACTAGGATATGCATTCGCCTTAGTATGTGTACCAGCAAAAAACATCTGGATGTGATAGCAGTGTGACTAACCACATCAGATCTGATTGGGAAAATTAGCATTTCTTAGGAAGCGTTTTTGTCTTTTATAGTTTAAACATCCAAAACAGATAACATATATTTTTGGTGAGTTGGGGCCAAATTAGAATATCTGGTGTTATGCTTGTTCTTGATGCATTTTTGGATTTGCTTAAAAAATGTTTCCTGTGATTTTTGCCTTACCAGATCTCCCTCTCCGCCAGATAGTAGGTGAAGAGTGTGTGGCTTTCATGCTGAACTGGAGGGAGAATGAGTACCTGACACTGCAGGTTCCCCAGCAGCTTGTCATGAACAACCCTTACATTAAGGTACAGGCCCCACAATACAAATCAAAATGACAACATTGCATATTGCTTTGTTATTGAGAAATCCTTTGTGTTGCTAATTACGTTGTAAATTTGTTTCTAATCATGATTTGCAAAAACTAATCTAATATAGTTCTAAAATAAATAATGTATTATATCTGATGCACTCACAAAGAATGACATGGACCTGTCATTTAAACTTTTGAGAAATATATGTGTGAAACAAGTCTAAAATCAAATTATTGCTAGTTAATGCTTTCACTTGTTGCAGAGAAAAAAAAAAGTAAATTCTGGAAAATCATTAAATCATTGAAAATATTTAACTCTCTTCCCCTTCAAAAGAGTCAAGTCTCTAGAATTAATGATAAATTTGATATAGGTCAATTAATGCATTTAATTGACAATTTCTAGGCTGAAGTTGTCTTCAGTAGGCCTTAGCTCTGGTGCATGTTCTTGGTTTTGGGACTATTTTACTTTTATATTCCACTTTTTTTCTCACACCTCAGTAACAGCACACTAGACCAGTGGTTCCCAAAATGTTTTGTTACTATACAACCAGGGGTCCTAGTTTCACAAAATGTACATACACACGTTCCAAATTACTATGCAAATTATATTTTACATTGATTTTCCTAAATAGTCGATGCAAATGACAGTCAGTATGGTTTTTAAGTCACCAACCGTTAGGGTATAAGTCGAATTTCATTGAACAAACCACCCAATGAAAACAGTATTTTTTTTCAAAAATCTAAAAATCTAAATGCACTGTTCAAATGATTATGCACAACAGAGTTTCAAAACATTTTATAGGTTGTACAGAACTGAAAATGGTAATTTGTTGAATTTGCAGCATTAGAAAGTCATATTTACTGAAATCAAAAGCTATTTCAATCAAACACATCTTAACAGGGGAAGTTACATGTTAACATAGGACCCCCTTCTTTGATATCACCTTCACAATGTTTGCATCCATTGAACTTGTGACTTTATGGAGAGTTTCTGCTTGAATTTCTTTGCAGGATGTCAGAATAGCATCCCAGAGCTGCTGTTCTGATGCAAACTGCCTCCCACCCTCATAGATCTTTTGCTTGAAGATGCTCCAAAAGTTCTCAATATGGTTGAGGTCAGGGGAGGATGGGGGCCAAACCATGAGTTTCACTCCTTTTAGATAGATAGATAGATAGATAGATAGATAGATAGATAGATATTTTATTGTCATTCTGCACATGTTGACACATGAACAAAACATGTACTCAGGTCCAGCAGCGTACCATATAAAAATGTATAATATTATACACTATACATGCAATTTATTAAAAGATTATTTAAATAAGATAGATTCTAAAAATCACTAGTAAAAACTAGAACATGTTAATAAACCCTTAAAACCTGTTAATATAACTAAGCAACAAGTTAAGACAGCAATGCATTGATTCCCCCTATAAGTCAGAGCAGCATTTTGACAAGGCAGCACGTAATTTATGACAAAGCAGCACGCATTATGACAAGGCGGCACAGCACAGCAAATAGGAAGAATAAATAATGAAATAAGAGAAAGAGATAAAGTCACTGAGGAAGGGAATTCATGAGTCTCACAGCATTGGGAAAGAAGCTACATTTGAGTTTTTGTGTTTTTGCTTTCATGCTCTTTAGCCTCCTGCCCGAGGGTAGGGTGTCAAAAAGTTTATTTATGCCCAGAGCAGCCAATGACACAGAGGTATTTTTATTAAATAAATAAATAAATATATATATATATATATACATTTTTGCAGCATGATATGGTGCATTTGTCATGCATGAAGATGATTTTGCTATGGAAGGCCCAGTTCTTCTATTAAACTTTCTATAGACTTTGCCAATGTCATTTTCACACCTTCAGGAACCCTAAAGGAGCCTACCGGCTCTCTCCCCATGATGACTTTGCAGCCTTATTGAAACATGGTGGCCATCCACTACTGGACCATCCAGGGTTGCACAGGACTCATCAGTAAACAAGACTGTTTGAAAATTAGTATTTATTATGTATGTATTTCTGGGTCCACTGCAATCGTTTCTGCTTGTGAGCATTGACCGAATAGTAGGTTTATGCAGAACTGTAAGCCTCTGGAGGATCCTACACCTTGAGGTTAGCGGGACTCCCAGAGGCACCAGCAGCTTCACATACCTGTTTGCTGCTTTGTAATGACATTTTAGCAGCTGCTCTCTTAATCCGATGAATTTGTCTGGCAGTAACTTCCTCATTATGCCTTTATCTGCACGAACCCGTCTGTGCTCTGAATCAGCCAGACATCTCTTTGTGAAATATCTAATGTTTTTATATCTTGTCCGAGTCAATGTCATGCTTTTCCACAGCAGGGAGAAATGTCATGTTTTTGTTTCCCATATTGCTTGAAACCTGTAGCCTGCTTAATAATTTGGAACATCCTTCTTATGTAGTTTCCCTTAATTGGGCTCACCTGGAAACTAATTATCACAGGTGTCTGAGATTGCTTTCAGTGACCCAAAACAGCTCAGAGACACAATACCAGCCATGAGTTTGATTTAAAAACAAAACATTTAATGTCTGACACTTATTTGCAATTTGCATAATTTGCATAATAATAATTGCAATATTTTTATAATTTTGTTAAATTCTGTGGATTCTGTCCAAGGCAGGTCATTGGGAATTGAACAAGTCCAATTTCTTCTGGGTTGTATTCTTGCTCCAAGAATGGTTCTGTGATTGATGTCCTTGCATGACATCATTTATAAAACATAACAGAGCTTATTAACAAGTGCATTTTGTCTAGGGATGCACCAATACCACTTTAATTTCCAATACTGATTCCAAGTACTGAACTTTGACTATTTGCAGATACTAGTTTTTATTGCTACTGTGGTGGAAAAAACATGCTTTGAATTGATGAGAATTCATATCTAAAAGTGAACTTTATTGAAGACTAACACATACATCTCAGAAACTCTGACCAGCCAGCTGAGTGCGGGACACAGCCCTCCTTTCCCTAGATTTCCTAGGTCTTTTATAGCAGAGAGAATACAAAAGGAATGTGGTAGACAGTTTACAACCCTGAGATCTGCCTTTCCTCAGACTAGCACACTGCTAACTGATCTTCCTGCCATTTGAATGCTTGGATAGTAGGGATGGGAATTGATAAGAATTTAACGATTCCGATTTCATTATCGATATTGCTTATTGATCCGATTCTTATTATCGAATCTCTTATCGATTTTCTTATCAATTGTCATTGGGTAAGGAAATATGTACAGATTTGTTTGTTTGTATTAACTCCCTTTAATAACTGATAGGAACACCGCACATACTCATAACGCGTCTCGTTAGCTCCGCTGCTTCTTGACTCACTTGTTGTTGCTGTGTCGCTGAGTAGTAGAGAGTCAAACATGGGCAGTGTTCACATTATACCATGAGCTTCGGGGGTACAGCTTTTTCCTATTTTATAGATGATGTCATGCGCTTATTTGCATATATATGACGTCATTATGCAATAATTTGCATAAAGCTTAATAGTTGTGTCAGCAAGGTAGATAGTATGGAATATAAATCTTTAGCCATATAATCACAAACTCACTACGGAAATTTATATTAAATTATAATTATTACTTCTGTAGCCTATATTTGAAGTAAACAATTATACTAAGGGAAGGTGAAAGATCGAAAAATAATTCTCAAAGAAGGCTGGCTTGCCCAGGGCCAGGCCAGCTCAGCGGCATGTTTCTCCTTCTCTTAAAACATCCATGGTCGTGTCCCGCTGTCCCCCGTACCTACACCGACCCCGCACCCTGTCCCCCCTCCCAGTGGCGGCGACAGGCCGGGGCGAGACGGGGCTAAAGCACCCCCAAGAATAAGCCTAGCACCCCCTTTAGCACCCCCTAGAAATGATTCCATATTTTCATATAAAAACATACATCGTTATTTTCCCTGGATAATGTACATTCGCTTTTCTAAACGGCTAAGTCCAAGTAAGCAAACTTTGCATAGTCATTATCGTTAAGTAACCATCCCTGCCATCCCCGCATGCAACTGGACGTAATGAAACTGATGCGCGGTCATATAAACTCACAGTAGGCTATATTCACTGTTTGAGGATCTATTCCGTAACACAAACTATGTTGACATGCTACATTCTCCTAATATCCAGATAGCAAAAAGAGAGACAGAGGCAATTTTTTACAAGAATAAATATATTTTCCTATAAATAAACTGTATTGCATGCCTGGCATATAAATTAAATGCCCATGTCTTTGTAGAATGGATGATTGCGGGTAGGAGTCATTCGGAGAACAGACAGGAGTGCTGACCTGTCCAACTTTTACAGGTGAAGGGGAAAAATCTAAAATATATCTATATCTCATTTGTCTGTTTTTTTACCTAAATCGCTTGAATTAGGTCTAATTATTTTACTATCTCGCTCATCAGGCAACTTGCTCACTCATAGCAATAGTGCGCGAATATATGGATATGTCCCACTATGCGTGAGAAATGATTGTGAAATAACATGTATTTGCGTGAAAAACGAATGGCCTTTCACATTGAAAACTCATAAATAGAGAAGTTTGATTGCTTTTTGTCCATACAATTTTGTATAACAAAAGTCAGCTGCATGGTTTCCAAACGTTTATCTGCCAACAAGGAGGAAATGCCAGCTCGCGCTTCTTCTTCATGATCTGTCTGATCTGCAATGTCGAGGTGGCGTTCAAATTGTCGAAATAATAATGCAGACTTCTTTTTCCAACTTCACAATTTGCTCTAAGATTTTCATCAGGAGCTTTGTGAACTTTTAGCTAGCTAGCTAGACTATGACTGAGAGAAACATATGGACAACAAAATTAAGACAGTTCTGAAAACCTGTTTAGATGACGAGCTGCTCATTATATTTACTACAAAGCACAACGCATGATGATATACATGGCAGTCAAAACCATAGGCAGAGATTAAAGTTGATTCAGCCACTTACTAAGTGTATAAATTCGCTGACACACCAGCACCTGCGCGGTACATACGTTTTGACAGCTAGTGAGGTGATATCAAAGAACCAGTCTGAACATACTCTCCGTTGGGCTGTACCATTTCTTTAAGGGTTTGAAAATCGTATTTGTTTAGATTATTTCCAGAATTTTTGGTAATGGTAATACTTATTTTTTATTAAATATTTTATTACATTTTTTCAGTACCCCCAAACTATTATTTTCAAGTCTCAACTAGGGGGATCGGACCACACAAGGACCCACCGTAATTCGAACACTGAACACACGACAGTTCTGCAAAAGGATTGTGTGCTGTTGCCAAATGCTTCTGCATATTGGAGGAAGTTCCCCCCTTTGCCGAAATTAAACTTTTACAACTGTTGCAAATGACTGCATTGGCGTATTTTTGAGTGAAATATAACCACACTTTAGATCGCTTCTGCCTCGATGACATGTTTGCTGCGTAACCAAAATAATGCAGCGCGGAATGCTTTGGATTGCGGCTGCAGTGCGTTCGGGGTGTTGCATGCATTGGATTTTTCCTACTCGTGCGCTAAAACCAATGCGTTAATCAAACCGGATGTTGTGTCTAGCTAACACTTGCTAGCTTTTCAAAATGGTGACAAATTTGGTATAGCCAACACTTATAGTTACTGACCTGCTAATTCAATGTCTTTTAATTCCTCTTCCAAGCATATTGTTTTTGATTGATGTCTCTGTAGACATCTGCTGTTATATCGAAAATGGCAGGATACCCGGCGACCGCGCTTATAAGTTTCTCCTTCATTTTTACATGTGCTGTGAAACACTAGACAATGCGTAAATGAGGCAAAGGGCTTTGCATCAAAACCTATGCCCAAATCAAACAGAATCCGTCATTGCATATACGTAACAACGGATGTCCAGTCATTTCCAATGAAGGAGTCCGCCAGTGATGCAAAGACGCATAGCGGAATGCGTTGGATTGCGGCTGCGGTGCGTTCGGGGTGTTGCATGCATTGGATTTTTCCTACTCGTGCGCTAATACCAATGCGTTAATCAAACCGGATGTTGTGTCTAGCTAACACTTGCTGGCTTTCAAAACGGTGACAAATTTGGTATAGCCAACACTTATAGTTACTGACCTGCTAAATCAATGTCTTTCGAATTCCTCTTCCAAGCATATTGTTTTTGATTGATGCTGTTATATAAAAATGGCAGGATACCCGGCGACCGCGCTTATAAGTTTCTTCTCCATTTTTACATGCGCTGTGAAACACTAGACAATGTGTAAATGAGGCAAAGGGCTTTGCATCAAAACTATGCATATGCAACGCAACTAGCGGATTCGGTGTGATTTGGGCTTGACGGTCGTGACTCATGACACATTTGCAACGAGCGGAACCGTTAAGCGGAATCGTTAAGCAGGTACACTAACGATTCCAAGGAATTGCTTCACTGTGAACCGGTTCCAAAGAAGAACCGGTTTTCGCAGCGGCGGCACCAGACATTTTTCACCGGAGGTGCTAAGGGGGAGCTAGCTCAATGCATGGAGGTGCTGACATGAATTGCATTCATGCGCGCTCAGGCGACCTGCACAGCTTTCTTACAACTCAATGACACAAGTGTCTGTTCAATAGGAGAAAACCTAACAACATTTCACATTTCACAATCTCAAAGTTCTATGGCGAATTCCCAATGAGACAATCACCATAGGCTACTCTTAAAACTATGAATAAGGGACAGCACAATGAATGTTGCTCTCACACATTTTCTATCAAATTTTCAGCATTGTTAAAAAATCTGTTTTGGGAAGTTCATAACCTATGACCAGGTAAAGGGAGTTCATAAATAACCATTGACCATAAGGAATCATTTTTTACTCTTTGTTTTCAATTAATTGATGACGGATTAGGTGTGAACTCTTTACCTGCTCAATTTGGTGTTAATTGGTAGTGCTGCGGAGAAGACACACTCATGTTGTCAATGGAGACTTCTGAATTCATAGCAGCATATCATGGCTCTATCAATAATATATTCTTAATCTGACATCCTCCGCTGATTGTGAAGTTGGAAAAAGAAGTCTGCATTATTATTTAGACAATTTGAACGCCACCTTGACATTGCAGATCAGACAGATCATGAAGAAGAAGCGCGAGCTGGCATTTCCTCCTTGTTGGCAGAGAAACATTTGGAAACCATGCAGCTGACTTTTGTTATACAAAATTGTATGGACAAAAAGCAATCAAACTTCTCTATGAGTTTTCAATGTGAAAGGCCATTTGTTTTTCACGCAAATACTCGTTATTTCACAACGTTTCTCACGCATAGTGGGACATATCCATATATTCGCGCACTATTGCTATGAGTGAGCGAGTTGCCTGATGTAAAATAAATAATAAGCGAGATAGTAAAATAATTAGACCTAATTCAAGCGATTTAGGTAAAAAACTGACAAATGAGATATAGATATATTTTAGATCTTTCCCCTTCACCTGTAAAAGTTGGAAAGGTCAGCACTCCTGTCTGTTCTCCGAATGACTCCTACTCCCAATCATCCATTCCACAAAGACAATTGGGCATTTAATTTATATGCCAGGCATGCAATACAGTTTATTTAAAGGAAAATATATTTATTCTTATTCTCTTTTTGCTATCTGGATATTAGGAGAATGTAGCATGTCAACATAGTTTGTGTTACGGGTCAGGGTATCGTTCGTTCATTGGTTTTTGTGCCAACTAAAGAAAACCAAATAACGAGCAAACAACTCCATTTTTCGTTTTTTCGTTTATTCAGAAAAACAAAACAACGAAATTTCAAGTTTATGTTTGGTAATCTCGTTTCTACACGGAGGACAGATAACCACCTGATATTTCGATTTTCCCCTGTGGGTGGTGCTAAAATTGGAATGCCTGTCATTGGTCAAATACACAGGATACTATTCATAGTTTTTCAAATTAAGAGTTTAACCAAAGCCTTAACGCTTATTTTTCAGAATCACTTTAGATTTGTCAGCTAAATATACTATAATTTGGCTTTGAAATAGCACTAAGTACTTTTGATACGCACTGACAATCATTAAGTGGGTCATAGAGATAGGCAAGATATGTTATAGGACAGGG
>JACXGM010035588.1:0-11634 GCA_016801145.1 Umbra pygmaea | reverse complement strand
AGAGAGAGGAGAGTTAGATAGAGAACCACAGAGAGAGAGAAGAGAGAGAGGAGAGTTAGATAGAGAAACAGAGAAAGCGAGAGTGGGGAAAGGAGAGTTAGCTAGATAAACAGAGAGAGAGAGAGAGAGAGAGAGGAGAGTTAGATAGAGAACCAGAGAGAAGAGAGAGAGGAGAGTTAGCTAGAGAAACCGAGAGAGAGTGGGCAGAGTTAGATAGAGAAACAGAGAGAGACAGAGAAGAGAGAGAGTTAGATATAGAAACAGAGAGAGAGAGAAGAGAGAGAGGAGAGTTAGATAGAGAAACAGAGAGAGAGAGAAAAATACTGAGTATGTTCAGACTCAGTGAGCACAACCTAGCCATAGAACCAGGACGTCACAGGCAGATCTGGTAACCTAGGGAGGAGAGGTTGTGCTCACTCTGACAACAGGGAGAAGTTGAGACAGAAGAACACTTTCTTCTGCACTGCCAAAGCTATTCAGTTATACAGCAAATCTATTTACCTAAATTTAAAAACATGAACATATTTCTTGGAATTAAAACTGAATGTGAGAAAACGAACACTGTGCTATATTAGCAGCAAAATATAGTGCTTCCTGCCACGCCCATAGAGAGAGCCTGATCAATAACGAACAAGCTTAGAGCAATGATACCTGAACCTGATCCTGTGTACATATTCAATTTGACCATAATTGTGTGGTGATTGTTCATTATTATTCTGTTAATATCTTTTGATATGTATTCATGTTTGCTTTGGCAATGTCTGTATAACACTTTCCATGCCAATAAAGCTATTTAAATTTGAAAAATTTTAGAAGAGAGAGAGGAGAGTTAGAGAGAGAGAGAGAGAGAGAGAGAGAGAGAGAGAGAGAGAGAGAGAGAGAGAGAGAGAGAGAGAGAGAGAGAGAGAGGAGAGTTAGATAGAGAACCACAGAGAGAGAGAAGAGGGAGAGGAGAGTTAGATGGCAGTGAAAAATACAAATGAGAGTGGAAAAAAAAGAAAGAAGAAATGAAAAACAAATGAACAAGCATACCAAAAAGTTGTAGGATTCTAAAAGACTGAAGCTTTCTGATTTTGTATTTTATTTATAGACTTTCTGATTTTGTATTTTATTTATAGACTTTCTGATTTGTATTTTATTTATAGACTTTCTGATTTTGTATTTTATTTATAGACTTTCTGATTTGTATTTTATTTATAGACTTTCTGATTTTGTATTTTATTTATAGATTTTCTGATTTGTATTTTATTTATAGACTTTCTGATTTGTATTTTATTCATAGACTTTCTGATTTTGTATTTTATTTATAGACTTTCTGATTTTGTATTTTATTTATAGACTTTCTGATTTGTATTTTATTTATAGATTTTCTTATTTTGTATTTTATTTGCATTTTAGTGTCATTTTTCACATCTGGTATTTATTTAATTTAGCTTATTTTCCACTTTCTTTGGCAATGTTTTTTCTATGGCAAAAATACCTTTACTTTGAAATGAACATGATTGTTGGGAAAGAGGTGTTGGGATGTGATCTTTAATTCTTTATTGAAGTTCACTGCTCTCTGTTATATTTTATCTAGATGTGGCTTCAGTAGAGCAGCACACATACTGACAGCTCAATAAAAAACTGTGTGCACTTCGGCATTACTTTTTAAAATGGCTTCATACAGTGGATGACCATCAGACACACAAAATCCATCTTCACACTCACACACTATAATATGAAGCACCAGCTACCACAATGCTATTAGAGATATGACATGGTAAGATCTCTTCATCGTGTGGCAATGTTTGGGTAAATCTGAACTGAAGGCAGTATGTTCAGGAAACACACAACAGCTGAGAGCATGTGGACACCTCTACTAATGTTGGAGGGGGGATAATGGTCTGGGGCTGTTTTTCAGGGTTTGGGCTAGGCCCCTTATTTCCAGTGAAAAGAAAGGTTAATACTACAGGATATTATATATATATATATATATATAAAATATATATAAATATATCACTTGTTGTTGCTTGCTCTTGGGGGTTTTAGGCCGGGTATCTGTCAAGCACTTTGTGGCTGCTGTTGTAAAAAGGGCTTTATAAAATACATTTGATTTGATTGATTTTATTAGATTGACACCACTCATGTGATAGATATTAACCTGAATTCTTATGAAATACCTAAAAAGATGCCTGACGCTAGCATGGCTACTGTTTTAAAACCTGTAGGAATTATCATAAACTCTGTCTGTGGCCAGTGTATACGTAAGCAACATATACCACAGGTATTTCTTTACTCATCCAATGTACCACAGTTAAGTGCAATGTCCATTTCCAACCATACACAACATGTTTTTTTCCCTTTCCAATATACCACAGTTAAGAGCTTTTTATTCATGAACATAAACCACAGGTATCTCTTCTGTTCCAGATATCCATGGTGTGTTGCATCGAGGCTCTCTGTGCTCTGTTGTTCCAGATATCCATGGTGTGTTGCATTGAGGCTCTCTGTGCTCTGTTGTTCCAGATATCCATGGTGTGTTGCATCGAGGCTCTCTGTGCTCTGTTGTTCCAGAAAAACAAATTCTAGCCGTGTTATATTGGCAATATATTACAAACATCCAAGGTGCCTTATTGCTACTTTAAACCAATATACGTTCTCATGGACCTTGGTTTTCAAACAATACGCTTTCGGCATTCCAAAAAATTCATTTATGATCATCTCTGTAATGAGGTTGCAAAATTTGAGGAACTTTCAATAATTTCCTTGTTTCTGCCTCTTGTATTATCTAAGCAATCACGTGAAGTAAAGCAAACACAATACAGTGAGAGGTAAACAGAAAAACAGAGAGACAGAGAGACAGAGAGACAGACAGAGAGACAGACAGAGAGACAGACAGAGAGACAGACAGAGAGACAGAGAGACAGAGAGACAGAGAGACAGACAGACAGACAGACAGACAGACAGACAGACAGACAGACAGACAGACAGACAGACAGACAGACAGACAGTTCACTATGCTTTAAACCACTTACTCCATTTTACATGTTAGTAATCTGGCTGAGTGGATTACAGTTAAAAGATCAACAAAGTTCACATGGGAATTTAACATGAACTATTTCATATCGTGAGCCAAGAAAATGACGGAACCCGGTGCTACAATGTTGAACCACTGTACTTTATCTAATGGCACAACAAAACAATGAAGTAATTGTCCAGGTAAACTCTGCTGTTTGAGACTCCTTGCAGATTGTAGAAACAAACTCTCCCCAGAGCATCACACCTTTCTAGCTCTATGGTAACATAAGAAAATGCATACTGTATAGTACTGTACATTAATTTTGAAAGATAGTGTTTGAGAAGCTGTAAATTAACATTTTACTAAGATGTACCTAGTGGTTGCATATCCAGAGGCAGGTATCTATGCTGTGCTTGGTGAAAATTCTGGGAGGCTAAAGGCATTTCGGGGTGCAGATGACTCAGTGGGTAGGGAGTCAGACTTTTAGTCAGAAGGTTGCCAGTATGATACCCAACTGAGCCAAATGTCATTGTGTCCTTGGGCAAGACACTTTACCCTAATTGCTCCCAGGTTGTTGCTGTAAATAAGAAATTGTTCTTAGTCAACTTACCTGGTTAAATTAAAAAAATATATATACGTAGTTTGATCAACTTGCCAATAGGGGGTGTTGGTAGTGGATATAGCATTAAGGATCTGACAGCAACTCTATGATAAAAATTCAAAATATTTTCAACAAGGTTTGAATATGTATATCTGGTAATTACATTATTATTTCCAGACTGTATTTCATGACATTTTATCCTCATTAATGTTTAGAAATCTGGTTGAAATGAGATGAAAACAGTGTTTGCTGATTATGTTTTAACAATGTTGATTCTCTGTTTGTGCCCTGTGTAAAATGAACCATGCAAGACAAACACATACAGAGAATTGATCAACACAATCTTCAACCTTATTTCCTTTCTCTCTCAATCTCTAACAGACACAGCAACAACACAGCAACACAATAACACAGCAACACAACAATGCAACAACACAACAACACAGCAACACAACAACACAGCAATATGAAGTTACAGCAACACAGTGAGTGGGTTCATTACAGTGCCACTGATTTATGTAAAGCTCTTGTCGGTGCATAATTACCAGCTGAGCAATGTTTATGATGGCTTCGCAGCAGGAATGTAAAGCATATGGTAAACAGCATTGGTTAGGACCAGGAGCCTGCACGAAGAGCGGAGGGAGGGAAATAATTTGTGGACACAAGTGAAGAGCATGGAGTCGGGTGAAAAAATGTGGGGAGAGGATAAGAATATGGGGGGAAGGAGGTAAGAAAGAGGGCCGGTGGACTGAGAGATGACAGGTGAGATGAGACTGCAGCATGTCACAGAATCTGCTATCTGTCTGCAGTTATATGTTTGGTTGATTTGAGTGTGCCCGGTGTGCTGGTCAGGTGTGTGTGTGTGAAGGGGGGGTTTGTTTTTGTATGGACAAGTTATACCTTGTGGGGATGACCCGATGAAGGGAATTGCGATTTATGTCTTAGGGGTTAGGTTTAGGGGAAAATGCACTATTGGGCATAGGGTTGGAATTAGGGTTACTATTAGGTTTAGGCATTACCGATTAGATTTGTAGGTCAGAAATAAAGTCCTACACAAAGATCGAAAAACAAGTGTGTGTGTGTGTGTGAGTGCGTGTAAATGTTTGTGTAAAGGTGCGTGTAAATGTTTGTGTAAAGGTGCGTGTAAATGTTTGTGTAGAGGTGTGTTTAAATGTTTGTGTAGAGGTGTGTGTAAATGTTTGTGTAAATGTTTGTGTAGAGGTGTGTGTAAACGTTTGTGTAAATGTTTGTGTAAATGTTTGTGTAAAGGTGCGTGTAAATGTTTGTGTAAAGGTGTTTGTAAATGTTTGTGTAAAGGTGCGTGTAAATGTTTGTGTAAAGGTGCATGTAAATGTTTGTGTAAAGGTGTTTGTAAATGTTTGTGTAAAGGTGCGTGTAAATGTTTGTGTAAAGGTGCATGTAAATGTTTGTGTAAAGGTGTTTGTAAATGTTTGTGTAAAGGTGTGTGTAAATGTTTGTGTAAAGGTGCATGTAAATGTTTGTGTAAATGTGCGTGTAAATGTTTGTGTAAAGGTGCATGTAAATGTTTGTGTAGAGGTATGTGTAAAGGTGTGTGTAAAGATGCATGTAAAGATGTGTCTAAAAAAGTGACAAAATTCATGATACTCATTCGAACACTGACACAAAAAACTGATCAATTTAAAAGCTTGTTTTTTATAAAGAAATGTGATTTAAATCCCAGTTTTATTGAAACAATACCGCAGGTTATGTGCACCAACAATCCATAGCACATAGAGAGACAGACCATGACTTCTGAGGGAAGCTGCAATTTGCTTGCCGCAATTGCTTTGGTCTCATGTAGATTATGAATCTAGCTAATTGCACAGATGCATAATAATAAAAAAGGATAATGAAAAAAGCAACATGAGATTCTTTTTAGGACCCATGTTAGAATATGTCACAGAATCAGTCGCTAAGTTGTTTTCCCCTTTGAGACTATTCGCAGGTCATGAACAAACTCTGCTCCAATGCCAAACTAATGGATCTGGCAAAGGCAAACAGTAAATACTTGGTTTTAATATTCACATATTCAACTCATAGCAACAAGCTCATCAGAAGGGCATAAGATTAGTCAGTGGGTAACTTAAAGGTACAATATGTAATATCAATCAAAACAATAACAAAATACATACTTTGCATTAAAAGCAAACATCACTATACATATATTATATATATTTCTTAGTTGTGTACTTACATTATCCTAAATGTTTCCACTAACTTTCAAATCCAGAGAAATTTGTAATATAATTCGAAGACACGGTTTCATTTTGTCGCCCGTAAATGGCGTCATATAACCTGTGACTGCTCTAGTTGTTCTAAGTTCCAGGGAGCCGCCAAAGATAACACGAATAAAGTTATAATTTTTTTAACAATACATTACTTTGTCAGTGAACATTTTTTCTGCCGGAGACGCTAGATTGGAAGGTTTTCATTGACGACGATAACAAAACCCATGATCCCACGCAACCTCCCGACGTCATCCAAGTACATCTTTTGCTATTGTTTTGATTGAGAGCCCCCTGGCGGCCAAAACTTACATATTGCACGTTTAAACACAATCCTAGTAGGATATGGGAAGAAATGAGAGCAAGCTAATTTTGGCTAATATTAGCTAGCTTGGGAATTAGTTACATAGTTAACATTATAGCTAACTAGTGAAACAAGTAATACAGAAAAGGCTAACTAACTATCTGACTAACTGACTAACTAATTAACTGACTAACTAATTAACTACTAGCACATGCAAACTAAATAAAGGGAAGACATGCTTCCATCAAAGAAGTCCTTATACACACTACTGTACATGTTTACGGAGACAAACAGAGGTAAGACCATATCACATGCTCACTCCAACAGCAAGTTTCAAATGTTACCAATGGCACCATCCAATAAAGTAGTTTGAATGGTTATAGAACGCTAAGCATTCTGAGAGAAATTATTTTGACACTCTGAAACTGAGATAAAAACATACAATAAGTTGTTGAACCACTTAAAATGGCTGTCAATGACTTCCAGAAAATCAAGTCAATTTGAATTCTTTGCCATACCTTTTGAGGACACCTTCAAGTGTGAATTGGACAGCTGGCGTCTTCTGTGCTGCTTGACAGATCTGAGAGTCTGCACTTTCTCCACAATGTCACTATTTAACCCTGGGCACCAGATGTAGTTACAATTCCATCATTTGGCTGATGCCAGGATGTTTGTGGTGAAGTTATGCAAGGATCTCTGTCATTGTGCTGGTAGTAGTATCACTCCAAAGACCCAGAGTACAATACGTTGGTCTTCAGAAAGCATAAATCCTACAAGATAAATGGTTTCAGTGGTAAATCCGTCATGTCGCTCGGCCGCCCTTTTATAGTGTGACACACATTTTGCTTGGTAGTGGATAAGAACCTGAAGTGGTTCTATTGTTTTCAACAGTTAAAGGTGCTATATGAAATACATGTACTGTAATAAATCCAGAAATTACGCCAATGCCTCGTCAGATATTAAGGAAACATGTTAAGCTGAAATACTATATTTTCTGAAAACAATGCTAATGTCAGTATTTTTTTCTTTTGGAAAAGTACGTTCCGTGACGCAATTTATGTTTTTGTTTTGGCCTGTGTGTTGTTATCAACTGCCCATTTTGACAGCACGAACGGATTGCCAGGCATACCTGTAAAAACGCAAACCCAGCGCGCTACAGCCATGGAAGCAGCAAACAAACGAGATCATAGAGATTCTACACAACCTAAAAAAACTCTGAATGTTTCTAAACGGTTCCATGACCATAGACGTAGTAAAACACGGTTCGCTTGTCATGATTGCGCTGATCTTGTTCGTCACGTTAGTTTCGATTCTGCGGAGGAGGGGGCGGAGGGATACAACTCAGGTATTTTGAATTTGAACTGCAGTACCCATTTTTTAACGCTGGCTGTCCGTTTTACATATAGCACCTTTAATATGCAATATGCAATTAGGTATACTTGGCAACAAATGTAGCAATTCCTAAATTTCAAATTTTGCTTGAGAATAATATTTTTGTGCTTTTAGCATTATTTTTCATAATTACAATTTTAACTACAAGTTTTTTTGATGTGGCTTTTTATTTTCATTAAAGTCAGGGGAAACCAAGAGGAAGCAAACACATCAGGGAGCGAAAATGTGTCTAAACGTAAAAGCTATTAAGGCAGCACGTCCCGTGACTTTGTGTTTGTACAGATGCTCATGGTGAGAAGATAGCAGGAGGTAAGCAAATTCTTGTGGTGCTTATATTTTATCTGTCTTGTTTCATTGAAAGTGACATACTGTATACTGTAATGCCCATTTCCCTGTTGGAGTGTTAATATACAACAGCTTTGTGTCAGTCTGTTTACTCTTGCTGTGGAAGAATACATGTGTGTGCGTGTGCGTGTTGTGGGAGTGATGCTCTTGTCTGGCCTATTGTTGTGTCAGTGTAAGCAAGCTAATGATATTCGTTCAATGTGAATCTCAGCAGGATGATTCAGGGTCTAGTCAATACTTCACTACAGAAAGGGAGGGAGCACGCGGCCACACGCACACCCATGGCTGTCATTGAGGTAAGCTGGATCAGTTTCTCCTCTGATCGCCGGTCATGTGGCCTGAGTGGAATGTGTTATTTTCATGCGTGTGTGTTGTTTTTTAATCTGTCCGAGTGAGTTAGAATGAGATTTAGATGGCAGTTGTATGTTCTTGCTGATACTGTTCATAATTAATGCTCATGCATATAGTACAGCGTGGGTTTCCATTTTCTGGTTGTGTGGTGTCTGTGAGGAGTGATCTGAGTAATGTTGTTCGTCGGCTGTGAATCTCTGGAGGTTGTTTCAGGGTCCGATCAATACCTTGCTATAGACAGTCAGACAGACAGACAGGCAGACAGACAGAAAGACAGACAGGCAAACAGCGAGCACACAGACACATGGCCCTGAAGGAACACACACTTCACAACACAACAGATTATCTAAGAACACTACCCACTCCTTACAAGGTTTCACAAATTCACATCAGAGAAAAATATTCTGACTCAAATAGAAAAATCCATTGTTTTTATAAGGGAGATTAACATCAATTGGTAATCTGGACTTTCAACCGGAAACTCAACTTTTATGTTACACTTTATTTTGTTAAGAGTTAGGGTTATGTATTTATTCTGACTAGTTTATTTGAGGTAAGGTTATGAATGTCCATTTAATGGTTAAAATTGGTAAAGACCACATACTGTATACTGCCCTAGGCTGCGTTTACATTCCGAGAGCTTTCAGCCACCTATACGAGACCTCTCGGGAAAAGCTTGAGACGAGGCGAAATAAATTCCATGCTGGTTCTTTTGACATTGTCAAGTCTCGAGATGGCAATCGCACGATTGTGGGTGTGTCATGGAATGTCCTTCAGCGCCGTCTCGAGCTGGGTGTGTGAGCACTTTGCTCAGAAACCAGACCAGCCCATTCACCAACATGTAAAGAATTTCCCCGCGATACACATTTCTAGAGACGTTACTGAACTATTGAACTTACATTTTTCATCCTCCAGATGGGCTCTTTCTAAATCCTCTCGTATGCTATGCATATTTGGGGTGTTTTTACGTTTCATAGTGTTTCTATTACTTGTCTTTTATTATTGTTTGTTTACTATTAAATGCATTACCTCAGACTAAAGACACCTAAAGACCAGCCAGTAAAGAAATAAACTCCCCAAAAAACTCCCCAAAAAATAAAATATTTGAAATTTGAAATTAAACAATTAGTGTGAGGATTTATTTAAGAGTGTTTTTGTGAATATTGATTCTACCCACAGTAAAACACATGACAACATGTATTTTGGACCGATATCTGAGGGCACCAATGTTATTGGAACAGTTCAATAATGTCTAGAATACACATCTATTTGTAGCATTTGTGCCTGAAATCTGTGACCCTTTGACCCCATTCGGATGGCACTTTCAGGGCTGTACCACTGCCACCTTCAGTTGTTGTTTATTTCAGGTATTTTGTTTCCCTTAAGTCTAAAAGTCAGCCAATTAAAGCGTGTTCCATCTGTTTAAAATCTGTAGATTGACTTCGCTAATCAATAACTTTCGACTTTTTTGCCCTGAGAAACTCTCTAGTTGCTATGGCAGCACGTTAAGGATCATTGTCTGGCTGTCTGATGAAGTGCTGTCCGATTGGTTTTGAGGCTGTTGCTGGTATTTAAGCAGATGCTTCTGTACACTTCAGTATCTTCCTGCTGCGATTATTATTTACTGTCCACGGTCAACAATTACCTACGTAGTCCATGGAGCTCAGTTTGTAGAGCATGTATGTCAGTACAAGTTGAAAAGGAAGCAATAGGAAACCAATGTATCCGCTTACTAACATAACTCGGGATAAGCACTAAAATATGTAAATATAAGTTAGCCGGTGGCAGCCGTACATGCCCCCTTCCACCACATTTCACAGATGAAGTGGTACGCTTGGGAAGTTTGTATTTTTCTCCGCAAATTCCTCTTGATGTCCACTTTGGTGTATGTTTGTCTTCACCACATCTGTCCACAAACCTTTTTCTAAAACTCTGCATGCTATTTTGTTTGATGGGCCTCGTGCTCTGGGAGAGACTTAGATTGAATTACACAACATGGTGAAAGTAGTGGCCTGAAGTAGCAATAGGGGGAAACATCGATTGACGTTTCCTCCTCCCACACTACCTTATGGAGTGTCTAGAATATGACTGTTGAAGAGGGCTGGTTAGACAAAGACTCATGAGATCCCATCTTTGATAATGGGACAACCCAAGAAAGGCATAAGGCCACATGAATAATACAGTATGTACAAACACACGTACAACTCAAAAGATCAGTGCGCTGAACAAAGATGACAAAGTCCTGTGGACGGCCAAGAGAACAAGAGGTGTCCCAGGTGCAATTCTGCATCCACCCAACGGTATTTATTTCCTCCCTTGAGTCTGGAACGCCATTGATTTATTCGCCAGTTTGTTTTTCCCAGGGTGGGGCCCCAGTCCCTAACGTGGATTGTAGCACTGTGGTTGGCATCGACAGGTTTGTTTTGTGTCGAATTGTGTGTGTTGTGTGTATGGGGGTCTGTGTGAGTTGGGTGTGGTTAATATGTTAAAAACTGGAGTTTAAATTGTGTTAATATTGACGGTTTACCGACAGATGAGATCTGCTTGTTCATGGTTTAACTTCCCCCTGAAGAAAAATATTAAATAATTCATGATAATTCATTCATGAATTTATAAATGATTTTATTAGTAACTTTCTGAAAAAAATCTGGTGCGAAAGCGAGAGAGAGAAAAGAATGAAAAATTTGCTCAAGGCTCTGAATAATGAGTAGCATTCCATGAGGTATAAATTAAAATGCAAATGTGGTCTGGCTTCAATTAAAATGTTTGCATAATGCAGTGTTCATATTTCTTCTTTCAGGTGAACTCTTCAGCTAGCTAATGCTTTAAATGTCAAAATCCTTCTTAATGTAGCAAATGATACACAGACACACTCAAACAGGAAGTCCCGGCTGAGATGGCAGGTCTACCAACACACAATGGTTGGTGCCAACATTGGTTTACCCTTACTGGCTTTGTGTGCGTGGTGTAAGATAACAGAAAGACCTTACACACATTCACACATCTAAGTTAAACATTTCTCCTGGTCCATTGTCTGTTTGCAATGCATTACTTGAAAAACCAACAGGTACAATAGTTAGTGGTAATGTCTTTTAGAAGTAATAATACTTATTAATACTTATTAATATTTAATTATTATTATTATCAGTATCTTTTGTAGTTAGGAGTTTGTTTTTGATCTGACATCCGACTGGAAACTACAGCCACCTCTAGTAGATTATATAGAGTACTAACCTCTAGTAGATTATATAGAGTACTAACCTCTAGTAGATTATATAGAGTACTAACCTCTAGTAGATTATATAGAGTACTAACCTCTAGTAGATTATATAGAGTACTAACCTCTAGTAGATTATATAGAGTACTAACCTCTAGTAGATTATATAGAGTACTA
>JACXGM010035587.1:0-11635 GCA_016801145.1 Umbra pygmaea | reverse complement strand
AATCTTGAACACACGACTGCACGTCTCAATAAGGCGCGTCCTGCAACTGTACAGGCTTGGAACTCTTTTTTATCCAGGGCAATCTCTTGGACCAGGGACAATTGCTAGGCAGTCATTGGACTCCAATCGCCGGTCATGTTTTTGTTACCTTATGTATTGTCTTGCCAATGTGCTGTTTCCCTTTTTTTTCTTTTTTTTTTCTATCTTCTTCCTTGTACTTCGATTTTTTGCTTATCCTATGTAGTCTCGTATGATTTTGGATATGTCTGTAACCCTCCCCCCCTCTCCATTTGAAAAACAATAAAAATTGTTGATCACAAAAAAAAGACCAAAAGCATCGAAACTGTAACGTTTGCATGCATTAGGTACACTAAGGCACCCAATGAATAAACAGAATGTCGGCATGGCACCATAAACAATTCTGTAACACACGGTGCAAAGCACTACACACATTGTGCCTGTGTTACACACATCGGCCAATGATGAATCAATCTGCAGTCAGCACGTCCATTTAATAGTTAAAACACAAACGACATTAGCAACACCCCCGCACACACAGTAAAACACTTAACCTGTAACTGAACACCAATCAGTCACTATACATATAATTCAGGTATGAGCACCTGTCATGAGACAGTCATGAATATGGAGGCTGAAGGACCAAAGCGAAGGAGAAGATGAGGAAGAGACGGAAAGAGGGAGAGGAGAACGAGGAAGAGACGGGGGAAGAGGGAGAGGAGATAAAGGAAGAGACTCTGGTAAAAACCAGACATCGGGACTGAAACATCATCGGCCAAAGGGCCATCGAGAACGTCGCTGGGCAGTGCGGGGGCAACATCACCTTGTGTGCTGCCATTAGTGGTCAGGGGGTCCTCCATCATCATGCCACCCTGGGTCCCTACAACACTGCACATATACTGACATTTCTGCATGCACTACATGCCACGGTCACAAAGGACCAACCATGGGCAGCCCATGTTCGTTGTCATCTGGGATAATGTCAGTTTCCACCAGGCTGCTCTGGTCCGGTACTAATTCGCCAACAACGACCATTTCATGGTGCTGTACCTGCCCCCTTATTCCCCGTCCCTAAACCTAATAGAGGAATTATTTTCGGCATGGCGGTGGAAGGTCTATGACCGCCTACCAAATGCACGCGTGTCGCTCCTGCGAGCAATGGAAGAGGTATGCGGAGACATCAAGGTGGGGTCAATCCACGGGTGGATACGCCACGCCCGGCGATATTTTCCCCATTGCCTGGCGAGGGAGAACATCGCCTGTGATGTGGACGAGGTGACGTGGCCCGACCCCAATCGACGGAGTGATCCCTGACTTGTAATGGGAGTTGTTTTACTACCTGTACAATGTATCACTGAGGCTTGGTTGCAGGAATAAAAATGTTTTAAAAACTACAAATGACAGAAGTGTCTTGAGTAAAGTTGACCAGTGTGTTGTGTCTGTTTGACTGTTTATTGTTCAGGTGCATGTGTGTTCCCTATCGATCTGAAGAGGGCCTTTTGAAGTCTGAGTGTTAAGTTTTGATTGCAGAATGGCAGTTTTGACATGGCAGTTCAATGTTAATCTCCAAGTGTTGTGTAAAGAATTCTTGTGTGTTGAGTTTTGACACAATGAGCCAAATTATGCATTTTGTGTGTTATCAATTGGAAAAAACTGTAACTGATCAGAATATAATTGAGGTGTATTGGCCAAGATGACATGTGATGTGAAAAAATGCAGAAGACAGGGTTAACTAGCATTGCTACTGTATCTGTATCAGTAGATGGTGTAGCCTATATATTGTATAATATATTGTATTTTGAAATCAAAATATGACATACAGTACAACATACTCAAGCATATTGCATCATGTCTGAATCATTCCTGTATCAGTTTTAAATACCCCAGTAGAAGTGTAGCAATGTACCGTAATTCCTCCGGGGGAGGAATAAAGGCTGGGGGAATTTTACGTGTGTATAATCTCCTAGGTGCCTTTCATATAATGTGCATTCCAGTTAAGCGTAATGTACATTTCTATCACTTTGGATTCAACAATATATATGAATACAGTCAACAATATATTCATGCTATTTTGGATTATGGTACTTATCGAAAGCAGCGGTACTCCTGCGAGCTGCCATCCCGTAGGTTTTTGTTCCAAACCTAATTTTGCACAAGTGATGCTACTCACTACCAGGTTGAAACGATAACTCATTTACGGAATTGCAGCTCGCGGGAGCAGGAAATAGTATTGCTAATTATAATTGTGCTACCCTTATTTCAGGCAATGCGTCTGTATGTTTTAATCAGCTTGGTGTTGTTTGTATTAACATACATGTAGATGGCAGTAACTATGTTGGAATTTACATGGCTCCCATTCAGTACAAGAGATTGAATCTTCAACAACTTTTATCAAGTAAGTATTGGAACAGTTACAAGAAGTGTTGAGATTGCGTTAACAACGTAACGCAGCAATAAATGGCAAACTGGAACAAGGATTGACATTAATATATAGCCAATTATACTTATCAAACAAAGGGAAATTAGAAATAAATGCCTACCTCTAACAAAACCCTGCTTCAAATAAAAGCTGGTTGCCTTCTGCAGTAGAGGTAAATAAAGACCCTGGTCTTTATTAGAGGAAATACGGTATTGTGTGATTCAGTCTGTGTAAGCCTTCTCTGTGCTATGTCCTGTTCTGTGTGTCTATTTCCCCACAGGTGTTGCAGATCAGTTTAATCACCACTTATCAATGACTCCTCCCTTCCAAAATCCGGTTCACCTGGTTCCAGTAATTATCATACATCCCATCATGCCCTTCCTCTGTATAAATGTGCCATTTTGTGTTTGTGTCGCTCTCTGTTTGGTATGGTGCCTGAGATTTGGCTCTGGTCTGTATTCTCTGATTGTGTTGAGCTCAGGTATTTGGTGTGTGGCAGTGGCTTTTGGTGTGAGTGTTATTTAGTGATGGTCAAAACGAGGCATTTTAAACAATTGAGACAATTGAAACATTTGATTCGAAGTGTCATGAAACGTCTTAATGTAGGTGTGGGAACACCCCTGCATTTTTGGCCCAGTACACCACTTCAAGACCAGGGATGCATCTGCTATGTACCATTGAACTTCAACCATAGCGTTGGCACTAGCAATCTATATTCTCCAGGTGTCACTGACTGTTGTCCAGGAGTAATCACAGGTTTTCATCATCACCAATGCTCCCCTGGTCTCCCTGGCAATAAAACAAATATTAATTTGTAATTGTATAAAGGCCTGTGACCCCTCGCTGGAATAAGCAGTTGACGAAGTGTGTGTGTAAATGATTTATACAGAATGTCAAAGATATAAATGTATATCCAATAATAATAATAAACCTCTGATGTCATTGGTCCATCTTGTGTCTGATGGCTCAATTTCTTAATACTCTTATGCATTAAAAATGTTTGTTTTTGATGCCTCATTTTATACCCGATACGTCAGTGTCTTTTGACAAGTGCAACACCGGTATCGATCAATGTCACATGACAAAGTGTTTCGACACACTTTGTCATGTGACCAGAAGTGTTTTTGAAACACGTCTCGATACGTTGTTCCGAAGCAATGATGTGTCGAAAACATCGAGACAGTTTTGACACTTGAGTGTTGAGCACCCATCACTAGTGTTATTGTTTGATTATAGTGACAGAGAGCTCTGTGATAGTTGTGCTTTTGTGTACTAGTTTTGTGTATGGTGTTGTTCACCATTAATTCTTGTTTTCTTTTGTTCACAGGTAGTGGGGAGTAGTTTTAGTGCCGCCCAGGTTATACTCCACATGCAGTGATATTCTAGTGTCTAAAAACACCACCTAGACCTGGGCGGACCACTCCCTGAAAGTTTGTTTAGGAAGCCTCACACGTGTGCCAGATTAGTTTATGTGTTTGTGTTTGAGAGATAAAACAAGTTAAACAGGACTTTATTTAATTTCTTTGCTTTGATCCTGTCCAGCTTTCCCTTTCTTCCACTATTATTTCTTTACTGTGGCAAAAAAAGCTTGACTTATACGGTAACCTCTGTGTCTCTCTCCTTACTCACACCAATGACCCCATACCTCTCTGAACTTCGGGGGTCCTTGAGCAGTGGGGGTGTCAGTTCCCCTCCCTTATGGGAGCTAGAGTGTAACAAATGGGGTCTCGTCCGGGATATTCACACCCCGCTGCTGCTCGGACTTCCTAGTGGTCGGTGACTGAGGTGCGGTGTTTGGATGTCAGTAGGGACTAGCCAACTGGCAAGTGGCTAGGGTAATGTTTTGTTTTGGTGGCTCTGTGTTGTGAATAGCGTCTTCTGTACAGGTCCTTCTCAAGAAATTAGTATATTGTGATAAAGTTCATTATTTTCCATAATGTAATGATAAAAATTAAACTTTCATATATGTTAGATTCATTGCACACCAACTAAAATATTTCAGGTCATTTATTGTTTTAATACTGATGATTTTGGCATGCAGCTCATCAAAAAACCCAAAATCTCAAAGAATTAGCATATCATGTAACGGGTCTCTAAATGAGCTATTAACCTAATCATATGAATCAACTAATTAACTCTAAAGACCTGCAAAAGATTCCTGAGGCTTTTAAAAACTCCCAGCCTGTTTCATTACTCAAAACTGCAATCATGGGTAAGACTGCCGACCTGACTGCTGTCCAGAAGGCCATCATTGACACCCTCAAGCAAGAGGGTAAGACACAGAAAGAAAGTTCTGAACAAATAGGCTGGTCCCAGAGTGCTGTATCAAGGCACCTCAGTGGGAAGTCTGTGGGAAGGAAAAAGTGTGGCAAAAAACGCTGCACAACTTCAAGAGGTGACCGGACCCTGAGGAAGATTGTGGAGAAGGACCAATTCCAGAACTTGGATGACCTGCGGAAGCAGTGGACTGAGTCTGGAGTACAAACATCCAGAGCCACCGTGCACAGGCGTGTGCAGGAAATGGTCTACAGGTGCCGCATTCCCCAGGTCAAGCCACTTTTGAACCAGAAACAGCGTCAGAAGTGCCTGACCTGGGCTACAGAGAAGCAGCACTGGACTGTTACTAAATGTTCCAAAGTACTTTTTTCGGATGAAAGCAAATTTTGCATGTCATTCGGAAATCAAGGTGCCAGAGTCTGGAGGAAGACTGGGGAGAAGGAAATGCCAAAACGCCTGAAGTCCAGTGTCAAGTACCCACAGTCAGTGATGGTCTTGGGTGCCATGTCAGCTGCTAGTGTTGGTCCACTGTGTTTTATCAAGGGCAGGGTCAATGCAACAGTACCCAGAAATTGTTGCATTGTTCAGAATGAAGTACCACTTCCAGTCTAGTACTGAAATTGTGGCTGTTTTTCAAGGGATGACCCCAGAGGTTTGTGGTCTCTTTGACCAAGTTGAAACAGTTGACCGACTCCTCCTGGTTGTGCCTGTGTCATCAGCAGAGTCAGAAAGGAGATTCAGCAGCCTCCGGAGGCTGAAAACATGGCTAAGCAGCACCATGACCCAAACCCGCCTCAACAGTGTTGCTGTGAATCATGTACATAAAGACAAGCTGGACAGGGTAAACAGAAAAAAGATTGCTGAACTGTTTGTCTCCTGTAAGGAGGGCAGAAAGAGCACTTTTGGTTCTTTTAAATGACAGGTAGTTGGTCATATGTTCATTTATCATTTGGTGGTATTTTTTTTTCCATTCCATTCCATTGCTCACCTGTAAACCTTCCTGCTCTCTCTGATGCCTCCAGCAACTTCCTCTCCTAAACAAGGGTGCAGTGGTAAAGGAATAGAGTCAAAAAGATACACCTGTGTCACTAGCAAACCTCAATGAATATTCAAAAGTAATATCATGAAATAAATGCAAACAGGATTTCTCTTGAAAAAAGGTGTCAATCTTCACCTGCCTCTTTCTTTTCTGCATCTTAATGATATTGCGTGACAAAAAGACAGTGGTAAGCTTGATAGTGACATGGGTCTGACAGGACTGACTGAGACAAAAAAATGATGTAAAAAAAATGCCCACACAAAGCTTTTTCTCTGTTGTTATAAATAATGTAACAATTTAATGATTAAAATATCATTAAAATAATATACACTTTTTTCATAGTTCTTCAACAGGTATGCAAACAATGTCATCATTTCTCACTTTTTTCTCCTCAACAGGTACAATCAAACACAACAGGTAACCGTATCCACAAAAGTATTCAGCTAATCAACAAACAATGCTCAAAATATCAAAATCAATTGCACTGGCAATAAACCCATAAATACACTGCTTAACAATGGCAATTTGTCACTTCTCCTTGTCAATTCCCTGCCTTCTTCATCACGGTTAATTTACATTGCATGCCATATACATACCCGAATTTAGCTAGCTGCTGAACAATATCACAATTAGCAATTAGCATTTGTCTAACGAAATATAATACAAAAACACTCAACATGTGAACAAAACATAAACAGAACATCTTCCCAAACACATATCAAGCTTATTTAAAAATCTCCAAAGCATAAACACTCATTCAAAGTACCTGGAAAAGGGAGACGTAATTAACCACAAACATAAGTTCCTGCCTTCTCAGCATGAGCTGACCGATAAATCTAACACACGAAGAGAGGCGGGACTTAAGGCAGAACAGCCAATCATTAGCCGATCACACTCAAAGCCGGTGTAATGTTTGAGAGGGAGGGGGAGAGTAGGCAGCCGCAGCGAGCGCAGACACAGAGCGGGCAGAAAAACGGAGGAGCGACTGTAGTAAGACTTTTGTGCAAAACTGCGGAAAAACTGCTGAAAAAGTGTGGGTGTTGAACCCTCTCACCGGGAAAAGTGTGGGTGTTAAAACATCCCCCACGAGTACGACGCCCCTGCTTACTCGCACTGTCGGTGGATGGTGTGGAAGATGGGGAGGCTCCGGGTCATCAAACTCTGCCCAGGTTTAATCTGATCTCCTATCTTCCCTGAGTCAGAGGAGACAGCTCAACTCAAACTTTGTTTGTCCTATCTCAAGGCAGACATGAGGCACAAAGAAGATAAGAGGAGGTTTGAGCTGGAGCTTAGGAGAATGTAAATAGAAAAGGAAATATACATTAGACAACTGGAGCTGGAGGCTGGTTTGGGTGTGCCTCCACCTAGCAGTTCAACAGGGCACTTTGAGGTTACCAAATACATTGCCTTAGTGCCACTGTTCAATAAAGCTGAGGTAGACAGCTATTTCTCCACTTTCAAGTGTACGGCAGCTGCATTGAAGTGGCCCAAGAAGGTGTGGTCATTGCTGTTGCAGTGTAAGCTCTCTGGAAAGGCACAGGAGGAAGTGGCCTCCTTGTCATTGGACAACAGTCTCAGTTATAAGGTGGTGAAAGCCACAGTTCTGCATGCCTATGAGCTGATTTGACAGGCAGAACTTTAGTAGAATTCGCTCAGGACAGAGACCCTTTTGTAGAGTTCGCTCAGGACCGAGTCCCTTTTTTAGAGTTCGCTCGGGACAGAGACCCTTTTGTAGAGTTTGCTGAGGACAGAGAACCTTTTGTAGAGTTCACTCGGGACAGAGTCCCTTTTGTAGAGTTTGCTCGGGACAAAGACACTTTTGTAGAGTTCGCTTGGGACAGAGACCCTTTTGTAGAGTTTGCTCGGGACAGAGTTCCTTTTGTAGAATTCGCTCGGGACAAAGTCCCTTTTGTAGAGTTTGCTTGGGACAGAGTCCCTTTTGTAGAGTTTGCTCGGGACAGAGTTCCTTTTGTAGAATTCGCTCGGGACAGAGTCCCTTTTGTAGAGTTCACTCAGGACAGAGTCCCTTTTGTAGAATTCGCTCGGGACAAAGTCCCTTTTTTAGAGTTCGCTCGGGACAGTGTCCCTTTTGTAGAGTTTGCTCGGGACAGAGTCCCTTTTGTAGAGTTCGCTTGGGACAGAGTCCCTTTTGTAGATTCGCTCAGGACAGAGTCCCTTTTGTAGAATTTGCTCGGGACAGAGTCCCTTTTGTAGAGTTCGCTCGGGACAAAGACACTTTTGTAGAGTTCGCTCGGGACAGTGTCCCTTTTGTAGAGTTTGCTCGGGACAGAGTTCGTTTTGTAGAATTCGCTCAGGACAGAGTCCATTTTGTAGATTCGCTCGGACAGAGTCCCTTTTGTAGAATTCGCTTAGGACAGAGTCCCTTTTGTAGAGTTCACTCGGGACAGAGTCCCTTTTGTAGAGTTTGCTCGGGACAGAGTCCCTTTTTTGTAGAGTTTGCTCAGGACAGTGTCCCTTTTGTAGAGTTCGCTCGGGACAGGGTCCCATTTTGACAAATGGTGGTCAGCAAGTAAAGCCACTACCCTGGATCATGTAAGAGAGCTGACCTTACATTAAGATTTTAAAAACCATTTGCCAAATTGTGATTCATCTGAACTAACAAAAAGTGGTGTCTTTAGCTCAGGCAGTCATCTTACCAGTTGAATATACATTAACACACAAGACTGTGTTTTCTACACCAAAGCTTCTAAAAGCAGACCTGGGGTATCGCCACACAAAAATCATCCTCCATCTGGTGAAACAACTACCAAAACCGACAATAGGGAATGTTTTTATTGTCACTGTGTAGGGCATTTAATTGCTGACTGCCCTACACTTAAAAACAAACATAAATCATCCCCCAAAGAACTAAGGAGGTGGGGTTGATTCAATTGGTGAAGCATTTGGCTGACCACACCTTGTTGCCAGTTCCGTTACTCCTGTCATATCCACTGGCTGGGCATTTTTGACAGGTGACCAGGAGAAAACGTAGTCTGTAGACATTCTGAGGGAAACAGGGGCTGCACAGTCACTACAGCTGTAGGTTCACAGGTAATAATACAAGGTATAGAAATGGGGATAACATCAGTTACATTACATTGGGTACATTTCAAATCTGACATTATACCAGGGTGTTTTCGTGTTGGTGTAGTGGAAAGGTTATGGCGTGTCTTCTGGGCAACGACATTGCATGTGTTGAGCCTACTATCTTGACAATGGTGTGCTAATGCGCAAATGGAAAGTGCATAAAGCAGACAGTGATTGGGGCAATCTGTCTCAAGCCGTGCTTCCCACTTTGTTTCGACAGTGAGTGCTGTCAGTGCTGTTCTGGCCTGGGTTGACACCAATGATTTTGGTTTTACTTCCAAAATCATTGGTGTATGGAAACTTTCCCATCTGCTTGTCATAGCTAGCTCATGTTCCTGTTTGTACCTATATCTTGTGGTTACATGTTTTTGTCTTTGACATTTTTAAGTTGTATACACTTTCTTAAAAATTACAGCGCAAAAGTAGCCACGATTAACATGAGCAACTCTGTCATGGTTAGGACAGAAGAATGTTATAACGATGGTTTATCACTCTCATGTCAGTGGTAGTGTTGCCTTAATTCTTGGTGACATAGATTATTTTCCAGGCATATAGAAATACTGAAATTATGTGTCACAGCCTATTGCTGTTTTTACCGACTAAATCATAGACAGTATTTAAAATGGACCTAGCAAAGCCAATTTAGAAGCACTTTTCCCGTGATGGCTGAGTGTACTGCGTAGCCTCAAACTGAGCTTGACGACGTAGATGTGACGTGAGCAACCTGTCTGTGCCAAGAGAAATCAGAATAATTTTGAATCTTACTTCACATGAAATCACTTGCCACATAACAAAGTATTTGTGATCCATCAAAATGTTGCTAAAATATTTTGTTCCAATGCTTTTCATGGCCTATCTATGGGCTTCTCCCTTGACAGTATGCCTCCACATCCCCGATTGCCTGCGAGCTTCTCCTTGACTATACAAACATTTCTCTACTGTGTGACAGACAGTCGCATGGCTATGACACAATCAATAGCCTATTTTTACAAAAATGGCTGCTTATGGGTCATAGCAAGAGATACAAGGTAATGGAGCCTTTTATAAATTGTCATGTTTCTATAGAAATAAACAATGGACAAACAGAGTCTTTAAAAGCTTCAAATTTAAAGTGATTCACTGTAAAATTGAAGCCAAAAATAATGGGAGTCTATGGAATGCTAATGGAAGGTGATGGCTTGTTTGCCTGAATCTTCCCATAGGAGCTTCAATTTCTGGGTGCTGGCTTACCCCCTTGGACTAAATGCCTGTAAAAACAAACATGGTGTGGAACTTTATGTTAATGAGCCATGTGCAGCTTTATTTAAATTAGCCATGTGCAGCTTTATTTAAATTAGCCATGTGCAGGGTGAGAAAATGACTAAACAACAAATGCTAGACTAAACTGCACTCCAACCTACCTTGGGTTGCCTGCATTGATGTCTCAAGCCTCAAAAAACATTACAGTAGCCTTAACTTGTGAACACAGAGTAACTCGGAAAAGTACTTTTCAAGTAAATGTCCACCTCTGCTAATGATTTTGTTTCATTTATCAATACAGAACAATTTACACTGATCAGCCATAACATTATGACAACCTGCCTAATATTGTGTAGGTCACTGTTGTGACACCTTTATCAGAACCAGCATAAAATAAATACATTAATAATACATTATGTTTACACCATACTGCTGCTACACTCTACATTACAGTATATTATATTATATTCATTATATTACTGTTCATATTGTGTAGATGCTATATAGCCTATACATATACCTGTTTGCATACTTTAAATATCCTGATCCCACACTGTGTAACATTCAAAACAAAGGCAGGAGGCAGTTGCAGAGCAGGAGGTTTATTTCTCCACACAATAATAAAGACAGGCAGGGAAATGTGGAAAAAAACATGTACACTGGTAAACAGAGGCAATAATCGACAAAGCAAACCAACACAATTGGCTTAAAACTTGGTGTACCTCATCATTAGCAAACTAAAGGCACCTGTGTGTGTAACGTAGGAACATAAAGAAAAACAGATTACTGAACTCAAACAGTGAACATGATAGCAAAGAGAAGGCCAGACGCCAACAGGTCTCAATATTCCGGCGATGCAGAATGCTGGCTGTGACAGGGTACAGGGACAGATTCTACAGTACCCCCCCCCCCCCAGAAGTTGCTCCAGCCAAAGAGGAGGACAGAAGAGAGCGAGGACGCCCTCTCAGACGAGGACCAGGGCGATCAGGGTGTTGAAGGTGGAAGTCCCTACAAAGGGAGGGGTCCAGGATGTCCTCCACGGGGACCCAACTTCGTTCCTCCATTCCGTACCCCTCCCAATCCGTACCCCTCCAACCACCCCAACGTTTGTAGTCCAAGAGGCTGCGCACTGTGTACGGCGGCTCCCCATCAATGGAAAGAGGATGAGCACCACCCTGCACATCACTATCTAGGGGACCCGGAACCGCCACTTTGAGGAGAGAGATATTAAAGGTAGGTGAAATCCTCATATGCCCAGGCAGTTGGAGGGTGTAGGCCACTTCGTTGACTCTACGGAGAACAGGGAAAGGACCAATGATACGGGGTGAGAGTTTCCTGCAAGGAATATGGAGTGACATCATGGCCGTAACTACCATTGAGGACACCGAGGTCATGACCTCGGTATTTTTTTCTAGAAGTGTTGAAAATAGCCGACGAAACATCAACGAACTGTACTTGCAGATACTGCTGTCATGTCAAACCAAATTAGTCGGCTGTAGCGGAGTGTTACCTTAACCAATTAAAGAACACAATGCAGTGTCTCGCACAGCTCACAT
>JACXGM010035586.1:0-11635 GCA_016801145.1 Umbra pygmaea | reverse complement strand
AGATAGAGGGTTAGAGGTAGAGAGGTGTAGAGAGATAGAGGGATAGAGGTAGAGAGCGCAGACTTGATTATCTGTGCCGCAGTGTGATGGTGAAGTCTGGATGGTTGCTATGGGCTGGCTGCTTTCTTCACTACCGAGGAACAATGCGCTGTCGCCAGGGTGTGTTTGCATGCTAATGTGTGCGTGCCCGTATGTTCGTCCATTCGTCCATGTGTTCCGCTGTGTGTTTGCCTAAATGTGAGTGTGTGTGTGTGTGTGTGTGTGTGTGTGTCTGTTTGCCTGTTATTTAAGTACATGTTTGCTTACATGTGGGTGTGTATGTGAGCGTGTTTGCCTGTATGTGCGTGTGTGTTCTTCATAGACCCAGAAGGAGGGATAAGAGACACATCAGTCAACAGGGTGACGTGTTGCTACAGTAGCCAGGTCAGATCACTTGTCAATACATAAGTACACAACATAAAGCCTTTATGAAGACCAATGTACGGTAGTCAGTAGTTAGTTCTGTAACTAGTAAGAACAGCACGGTGTCACGGTAACATACACAGTCTGTAGATCTCCTATCAGTAATAACACACATGGCACATCTGTCCAGCAGATCACTTTAAGCTCTGATAAACCAAATATATGTCAGCCATGTGCTCCAGCTTCACAGTGTTCTAACACGTTCGCCACACTGGACTGGGATTTATCTGGCTGCACGGTCGCGCTGACCTTTACCAAGCAGCGCGTGTGTGCCTTTTAAAGAGAGGACAGTGTTTGTTTTTCTCTTTCCTAGGACTTCAATGAATGAATGAATACAAATGATGGGAGCGTTCAATTGGTAGGAAGCGTACAGAGTACTGAGGGGGGATTGGTACACTGGAGGGGGGGGGTGTCTGACGGTCTGAAAGACAGAAAGGGTTGTCATGGGGGGGGGGGGAGGAAAGGATAGGTCATGTAGAGGCAGGTTTATAATGGGTGTAGATGCAGGCATAGTGACGGTGATGGAGGTCACTGGTCTTAGCTCAACATGTTCTTTGTCAGCTGTGATCTCTTATATGTGGATTATTTCTCCCTGCTGGGATAGGCTGTTATCTGGATTAATAGAGATGAATAGATCAGACAGACTCAGCAAAAAAATAAATGTTTTTATCTTTAGCAAACTGAACATGTGTAAATATGTGTGTGAACATTAAAAGATTCAGCAACTAAGGCATGAACTGAACAGGTTCCACAGACATGTGAATAATGTAATAATGTGTCCCTGAATAAAGGGGGGGGGGGGGGGTCAAAATATAAAATAACAGTCAGAATCTGGTGTGGCCTCCAGCTGCATTAAGTACTGCAGTGCATCACCTCCTCATGAACCGCACCAGATTTGCCAGTTCTTGTTGTGAGATGTTACCCCACTCTGTTACCCCACACCCCCACCAAGGCACCCACAAGTTCCCGGACATTCCTGGGGAGGAATTGCCCTAGCCCTGACCCTCCAATCCATTAGGTCCCAGATGTGCCAAATGGGTTTGAGATCTGGTCTTTTCTCTGCCCATGGCAGAAAACTGACATTCCTGTCTTGGTGGAAATCAGGCAAAGAATGAGCAGTATGGCTGGTGGCATTGTCATGCTAGAGGGTCATGTCAGGATGAGACTGCAGGAAGTGTACCACATGAGAGAGGAGTAAGTCTTCCCTATAACGCACAGCGTTGAGATTGCCTGCAATGACAACAAGCTCAGTCCGATGATGCTCTGACACACCGCCCCAGACCATGACAGACCCTCCACCTCCAAAACGATCCCGCTACACAGTATAGGCCTCTGTGTAATTCTCATGACTTCAATGATACATGCAAATCTGACATGGTAAGACAAAACTATGTTTCATCTGTAAAGAGCACTTTTTACCAGTCCTGTCTTGTCCAGCGAATGGGGGTTTGTGCCCATAGGCAATGTTGTTACTGGTGGTGTCTGGTGGGGACCTGCCTTACAACAGGCCTACGAACCTTCAGTCCTGCCTTACAACAGGCCTACGAACCTTCAGTCCTGCCTTACAACAGGCCTACGAACCTTCAGTCCTGCCTTACAACAGGCCTACGAACCTTCAGTCCTGCCTTACAACAGGCCTACGAACCTTCAGTCCTGCCTTACAACAGGCCTACGAACCTTCAGTCCTGCCTCTTAGCCTATTGCAGACCGTCTGAGCACTGATGGAGGGATTATGTGCTCCTGACATAACTCAGGGAGTTATTGTTGCCATCTTGTGTTTTTCCTGCAGCAGTTTTTCCCAGATGAACCACTGCGAGGACGATCAGCTGTCCTTTCTGTCCTCCCTTTAATGCTGTTTTAGGCCTATCACAGTACAGACATTGCTATTTATTGTCCTGGCCACATCTGCAGTCCTCATGTCATGCCTCCATTCAGCATGCCTAAGGCATGTTCACGCAGGTGAGCAGGGACCCTATGCATATTTCTTTTGGTGTTTTTCAGTCTGTAGGTAGGTCTCTTTAGTGTCCAAAGTTTTCATAACTTTGGCCTTAATTGCCCATTATCCGTAAGTGGTTAGTGTCTTAACGACCGTTCCACAGGTGCATGTTCATTAATTGTTTATGGTTCACTGAACAAGCATGAAAAACACTGTTTAAACATTTTACTGTGAAGATCTGTATAAAGTTTTTTGAAATTTTACGAGTTAGCTTTCAAGTACAGTGTCGTGAAAAATTACCTTTTTTCAGCTCAAACTTAAAACATACATGCGCACGCACACAAACACACACAGGTTGCATAGTTACAGGCAATATAACACAATGTGTCATCTGTCTTCTTTTTTCTAAATAATTTACTCTGTAGGAGTCCTCATATATCAAGCAAGTGATGACGTAAGACTTGCACAAGGGAGACCTTTGGGGATTTTGTATCGTAGATGCTCTCGCTTTCTTCTCCGTTATCGCCTTCAGCATCCTTCCTTCCTGTCTTTTCTCCTCCCTCTCCATCACTCTCTTTGCGCGGTTCTTTGTCTTGCTAATTCAGAGAGCCCAGACAGCTGGTAATGGTGGAGTGGCAGTATTGAGGCTGAACAGATGAGAGGAGGCAGACCCAGGTGGCCCGTCGAGCAGAGACGGAGGTGGAGAGAGAAAGAGGTAGAGACGGAGGTGGAGAGAGAGAGGCTTGACCCAGTGGAGTGCTGCTGGTGGAACTGTCAGCCTGGAGGGAGACAGGGCCTTCTGTAGGAGGGGTGGTCTAATTGGTCTGCCTGTCTGTCTGCCTGTCTGTCTGCCTGTTTGTATATCTGTTTGCCTGTGCCTGCATGTCTGTCTGTTTATCTGCATGTCTGTATGTTTGTCTGTCTGTCTGTTTCCCTGTCTGTGTGTCTGTTCTGAGTGGCCCTCCTTCAGTCTTTTGTTCTCTCTCTGTACCTCCTTAAGCATTGGCTTTCATACTTCTGGAATCCTCACCACGACACAAGTAATTTCTCCAAACGTCACCACTTTAAATAAAAAGGATGCATACTGTATGCAGAAATGTGTCGGTTTGGTTATTTATGAAAGGTTTGCAGACCTAGCGGATGTTGGGTTCAGATCTGCGTATGTACAGTATGTCACAACAGTGTGCCAAGCTTTCTCTGTGCCCACAACCAGCTGAGGGTGTCTGGTGTGATTAGAAGTAGATGAGGTGTCAGAATAAATCGACACGCACACAATTTTCGACTACCTAAGCACATTTCTTAGCCCTAATTGTAAAGTTTACACTAAACCTAACCCGGATCCTAAAATAGAGGTAATTTTTTTATGTTTACCGTCTATGTGGTATAGTTATACTGTTTAACTGTACACATTTTAATACTTTATTTACCCAAATTTAATTTAAATTAAACACAAATTATTTTAAGTTTATTTTGTCATTTAACTTTGTTCATGTATGGGCCATCCAGAGGGCACTGACCAAAACTGTCAAGGTTCAACACTTAACTGTTCCTCTAGCTCACAAGTGGCTAGAATTCACCATGCTTCAGTGAGACAACTGTATAACATTGGCAAAATTGGAGAAGGGGAATAAAGTAGATATATAGCTGGAAAACACTGCTCTTATACTAATACACATTGCTTGAGTTCAGGTGTAACTTGAAAGCTTAACTAAGTTGTGAGGAAAGGAATTACTCAGCTTGTACAGCGTATCTCAAAAGTGAGTACACCCCTCATATTTTTGTAAATATATGATTAGAACTTTTCATGTGACAACACTGAAGAAATGACACTGCTACAATGTAAAGTAGTGAGTGTGCAGCTTGTAAATTTGCTGTCAGTGTAAATGTGCTGTCCCCTCAAAATAACTCAACACACAGCCATTAAGGTTAAACTGCTGGCAACAAATGTGAGTACACCCCTAAGCGAAAATGTCCAAATTGGGCCCAATTCGGTGTCATGTGACTCGTTAGTGTTACAAGGTCTCAGGTGTGAATGGGGAGCAGGTGTGTTAAATTTGGTGTTATCGCTCACACTCTCTCATACTGGTCACTGTAAGTTCAACATGGCACCTCATGGCAAAGAACTCTCTGAGGATCTGAAAAAAAGAATTGTTGCTCTACATAAAGATGGCCTAGGTTATAAGAAGATTGCCAAGAACCTGAAACTGAGCTGCAGCACGGTGGCCAAGACCATACAACGGTTTGTCAGGACAGGTTCCACTCATGAACAGGCTTCGCCATGGTCGACCAAAGAAGTTGAGTGCACGTACTCAGAGCATCATTACCAGAGGGTGTCTTTGGAAAATAGACGAATGAGTGGAACCAGCATTGCTGCAAAGGTAGAAGGGGTGGGGGGTCAGCCTGTCAGTGCTCAGACCATACGCCGCACACTGCATCAACTTGGTCTGCATGGCGGTCTTCCCAGAAGGAAGCCTCTTCTAAAGATGATGCACAAGAAAGCCTGCAAACTGTTTTCTGAAGACAAGCTGACTAAGGACATAGGTTACTGGAATGTTGGCCACACAAACTATTGACACTGGGCCCAATTTGGACATTTTCACTTGGGGTGTACTCACTTTTGTTGCCAGTGGTTTAGACATTATTGGCTGTGTGTTGATTTATTTTGAGGGGACAGCAAATTTACACAGTTATACAAGCTGTACACTCACTACTTTACATTGTAATAAAGTGTCATTTCTTCAGTGTTGTCACATGAAAAGTTATAATCAAATATTTACAAAAATGTGAGGACTGTACATCACCTTTCCATTTGTAATTGTGTTCAGGTGATGAATATGTATGTGGTGGGCGGGGCATCTTTTTTTGGTGTGATATGCAGTAGCAACCAGCAGTGATGGATTATGAAGATGCTGCTGTTTACCTGCTTCTTTCTGTCCATGGCAGCCTGTCTGAAAAGCTCTTTTTCCCCTGGAGAAATTCCCATCTCACCGCTGAACTCATCTAATACACACACTGCTCTCATCCACCTGTACCCACTGCTCCAGTCAGCTCTCACTGTCGCTGTACATCACATTAAACAAGATTGTTTTTCTCTCTGAGCTTCATTCTTTTACAACAGTGGATACTCAAACCTAATGAGCCAGTGATATGAGCCTAGCCTACTAACCTAGCCTTCTCCACAAGGGCTACAGATGCCTGCCTCATTTCAGCTGGATCTCCCACCCAAACACTAAGCCATCTTTTACTCTGTGACATTATGGCCTAAACTGGGATAATCTGCCCTCACTGTCACCTGATACTGTAAGCAGAAGATTTCTGGAAGAATCCGCTAATCTTCCCTGTTTGTTCGTGACTTGTTTGTCCTAAGGCGATGACCTTGAGCACTGGAATTATACCACCACTGGATTACCCATGATCCTCCTCTTCTGAGAATTTGAATAGGGCTGCCCTAATGATGAGAATGGATCACCCCCAATCATTTCCCCTGCTGTGTTTTCACTAAAGATCTGCCTATTTTGCAAATGTGCACTGTTTTATGAGTAGGTGTATATGTTTTGCTTCCTGACCGGGTGTTGCTGACTGAGAACATTCAACCCCCAGGCTTCAGCATTTGATGCGTACTGGCTGATAGAGATGAGCACTGAACGGAGGACCTGATTTCAGCTGACATGAACCTACCTGAGAGCAGAGGGCAGCAGCGTGAACAGAAACGCGGGCGAGAGGTTTGAGACGTTAGGCGAGCTGTCAGGGTGTGTCTGTGTCTGCGTCTCCTCTCAACATCTCTCTTAGAATTCAGCCCGATTACTAAGCTTGACACGAATGACCCTGCTCCAAGGGAGAGCATAATCAACAATACGCATAGACTAGGATGGGTATAAAAACTCTGCGGTTAGCGCTAAATGTATCTCAGAGTGTTAAAGTGTCATGTTTTTTTATGGCGGTGACTCCTGGTAGTGCTTACATGATGTCGGTTTGCAGTGACCGCTCCCCCCCAGTGCAGAGGACCGCGGATGACGCTACCGTCTGGTGCTTTGAAGGAAACTCGCAGGAAATGATGAGGGCAAACAAACACACAAACCAACAAACAAACGGCAAACAACCCGGCAATGAATGCAGCGGTGTAGACGAGGTAGCAGCGACCCATCTGTCGGGAGCTGGAGTTGGTACACATCACCTCAGACCACGGTACTTTCCTTCTGGCATGCAAGTACAGGCTGACAAGAAGGATGTCGGAAAAATGCCAGGCTGGATCGGATTGGATAGCTGTTCCGATGAATTATGCACAAATGAATCAGCATGTGAGGGTGTAGGGATCCCAGGCTGCTTTGCTCTTGCTATTAACTCCTTTCCTCTCCGTTGTTCTATCCTTCTGTCTTCATGGCGGCCCTGTCTCTAGGGGGACCCCTGGCTCTGGGGGTGGCCCTGTTTCTGAGGGGGGTGGGGAGCAGCGATCTTTGACGGTTGTCTCAGCCTCGTTTGCATATTGCAGAGGTGGATGGAGGGGGTGTAAAGCTTCCGTCACTGGTGGGCGAGCTCGTGAGCAGCCAGCAGTCCTCCGTGTTGGGGTAGAGTGTGTGTGTTTTCACTAAGCTTTGCCAGGGCATCACAATGTAAACACCAAGACTACGCAGCACAACAAGGAGGACATCGTCTTTATGTAATGGTCACACAGCCCCCACCCTATTCCCTCAAACGCACAAACACACACACACCAAAACACTGATGGAGAGTCATTCCACGCTCACAGCCTTTGTGCAGTTCAGAGTGTTGATCTCTTGCTCTGTGATTGGCTGAAAGTTAGCTGCGTGTGGGCGGGAGGCTCTGCTAGAGTGCTTTTCCGATGACCGCCGCTGCCAAAGACGGTATCCTTTTCGAAGCCCGGCCTTTCAGTCAAGATGACACAACTGCAGGGGGGAAGGAGAGGGCTGAGGGAGGCAAAGCGGGCTAGAGGGGGGCGTGTTCCATAGAGAGACAGGCTCCCTGCAGCTCCTTCTCCCCTGGCGGTTTGGAGGTCATAGGTGGCGTTCGCTTCCCCTCACTCTGATTCCCCATCGCCAAGCAGTGTGACGATCCTCATTTTGAGCCCTGCTGATTGGTCCCGTCTCCTCACATTGCTCTGGGTGACCTTGCATTCCCCGGCTCACAATGCCTTGCGCAGCTGTGTCCTCCCCTGAGCACTGACTGACTGGCTGACTCACCGCTAAGCTCAGCCTCAGGATGGATTGTGGGTATTTTTAGTCGCCTGGGCCGCACTGACCATACTGACCTCTCCCTCAGCCATGCGCCTACATCTCCCAGAAGCCCGCCGTCTGCAGAGGTTATCTCTCCTACTGCTTCCTGGTCATCCAGCACGGCTGGAAGCTGTTGTTTACATCCTGGGAGCCACACCCTGCCCAGCGCCTACTGTGGTTGTCATTGGCTGGAGTTTGATTCCAGGGGGTGACAGGGTGGGGTGAGTGCCCTTAAGGATGCAATTAGAAGCAGAGTACGTTGAGTTTGGCCTATGTCATTATTCTGCTGGTGTTTTTCTGACCACGTGATTGGACAGCCCATGATGTCATCTGTGATAGGTCAAGGTCAGTTAATGGCTAGTTAGTGCACGGCTTTGTTGCCATTGCTTTCTGCATGATTCCACCCAAATCTACTTCCTGAAAAGCTCCAAAACTACCATTGCTTTTCCTTTTGTTGGAGTCTCCTTAATTAAGACATCTAGCTGCACTTGATCGCTCACCTGTTTCACAGTTCAACAGTTCTGCCTAATGAGCTGGGAGGGGGAGGGTTTTCTCTCAGTCAGCAATTACTTCCAGATGCTAAGGAGCAAATGGCTCCGTCTGAGCCTGTGTTTGGTGGGAGATTAGTGGCGTGAGGTCTGGATTGTAGACCCGTCAGGGTAGCAGGGCTGAGATGAGAGGGTTAATCTAGCCTTGTTACACATCGGCTTCGCCGCAAAGTGAGTAATCTCTGTCAGAGAATTGGAGCCGCAAGGCTTGCTATATCTGAGTCACTGTTTGTTTCACAATCCCTCCTAGCGAGAGCGTCTAAGCATGCCGAGCAGATGCCACATTAAGACGGTATCTACGAGGAATGTCGGATTTTTGGAATCCTGCCTTGTTGCAACTAACTGTCCGGCAAGTTTGCCAAACTGTGGATTTGGAGACAAACTCAAAAAGAAATGGTTATGTAATGAACCACTTCACTCAGTATCACAACATACCCTGAAGACTTGCTTACAGTAGCTGAGGTGTACCAGCGTTGCCTTGTGGCATAATTTGAAGATCTGGTCTTTCTTCATTTTGGGATTGTTGGTTCAACTCCCAGACATAAATGTTAGTGTGCATGACACTATGTCATTATGGATGAAAGGCTCTGCTAAATGGCATACAGTATTATATTGGAAATAGTGCCAGTCGCTGTTTAGTAAGCACAGTTTGAAATAATCAGTGAGAAGAACGACGGTTCAAATCCCTGTAATGGGAAGATCTGATATCCGAGGGCTTTTTTATTTTTCTTCCTGCAGTAGCAACACCCACAATCCATTAGGCCTACGACTTGTTGAATTGGAGTGAGGATAAAGATGTGTATGTGTGTGAAGCCTCTGTGTGCTCTCGTTTGTGTTTTCTCTGCTGTGATCACACTAAAAACTGGTTTTCAGGGCAGGATTACAAAGTGGCAGTGCGCTTCCCATATGGCACAGATAACGCTCACACTATCACACGCTCCCTCATTTATCTCTCAGACATGTATTTTCTTAAAAGGGACATGAAAGCTATGCAGTCGAGGCGACATCCAGAACGAAGGATGTGTAACACCGTGTTCGGTCTCTATCCGACAATTGTCTCTCAAAAGTATTAATGGTTAAGATGCAGTGCTAATTTTTTGGGATTGTACCCATTATATTTATTTATTTAGTCTTCTCCACAACCATGTTATTTTTGAAGTTATTCACTCTTACAGAACTATTTTCTTTAACCGTGGAACTGAGCTCTTCTGAAGGATTGGGTTGTAAAGCATCTCTAGTGATCCATCTAAACCAGGGTTCGGCAACTCCGGTCCTGGAGGGCCAAAAACACTTCAGGGTTTTTATTTTACCTAGTAGTTAATTGCAATCACCTGCTTTCCCAGGTATAAACCAGTCTCTTATTAGAAAGAGAGAACAAAAATCAGAAGTGTTTCGGCCTTCCAGGACCGGAGTTGCTTCCACACAAAGTTGTTTCCACACATCTCTTCTGCATCGTTGAAGAATGGAGATGATGCGCTATTGAGGAATAGTCATAAAACAACCAATGACAAGCTGGCATAGCCCAGTGTTACATAGCAAATGTGCCAAAGAGATTTTAGAGATGGATTGTAGTCTAATGTAATCTCATTTTGGACGCCTATACACATTTAGGGAGAGGGAGAGAGTTTCAGTCTCACTCCTTTATGTTTGGACAAAATAATTTAAATAGTTCCTCTTTAAATTCCTCCTTCTGTAAGGTTTAAGTTGCCCAACTCCGTTAGCTTTAGGGCATGCTTAGAACATACACTTTTTTTTAATTATAGGCTTAAACTAAATTAACAGATTATGATTAAAACTGACCGGCTTGTCCACTGAACAACTCCATTAGATCTCAATGATAGTTTGGGGATTTGATGAGGGATTTTTGACTGAAGTTTTGGGTTGTATCGTCAACAATCTTAATATCTTTAAGAGCTACATTCGTTGCCTTGTTTATTACTGATCAGCATTCCTCCAATGAATGACACTTTTAATGGGAAACGTAATGCACAATTAAGCTGCCGAGCACTTGAACATCTGTAATAACCAAATCCGCCAGAGCTCCATTCAAGATGAAACGTTCCTAAACCCCCACACCCAGTGTTGTTTCATAGGTTTGTATGTGGGCACGTCTGTGCGGTAATATTATCCGTTCCTACTGGTCGGTTCACGACCCAGCAGTGAGAGGCGTGTAGGGCTGTGTGGTGGTGGGGAGGTTAGAGTGGGTGCTGTTAAAGCTGTTAGATAATAAAGACATCTGTGCGCCATTGTAACTGATTCCACTGGTATGTCACAGCTTTAAACACTGAATGTCACTCATATAATCCAGTGTTCAATGTGTGCTGTGTGGGTGTGGGTGTGTGCTGACTATTTGCTCGTTGTACATTCTAGCAAAGGAATTAGCCTGACCAGTGGTACCATTTAAATTCTTTAAAGCCATTATTCTAAATGCAATCCAAACATCAATATTAAGGGTGACTAAAAGCATCGCACTCTGGCTCTCCCTTTCATATGTTACCCTCACTCCCGTTCCTTCTCACACACACTCACACACACACACACACACACACACACACACACACACACACACACACACACACACACAACATAATCCTACTCATGAACTTGTACATAGTCGTTCTCCCCTGCGCCACCCTCGTACAGCTTTGGTTTATTCCTGTCTTTGATCCGGTGCTTTGAACGCTGGATGGCGCGACAGCATGAATGAACCTACAAACACCAGCCTGGTCTTATCTGGGATCTATGATGACACTGTGCTGCAACAGCTGAACGCACCGGGGACAGACTCGTTAGCAGCGAACGGGCCTCCCTTACGGCCACGGTGACTGTCCATCACCGGCCGGGCACAGCTGGATGCACTGCTGCCTGACACTGCTCCTTTTCCGGACGGAGTGACAGGAGGAGGGCAGAGAGGAAGGGGAGGGAGAGAAGAAGGAGAGAGGAAAGAAGGAGCGGAAAGAGCAGAGAGAGAGAAAAAAGGGTTTTGGGATGGATATTTAATTCAACAAGGAGCTGCGTTGTGCCGTTTCAGGGATTTACTCCTTCATGCCTGTCATGAGGATTGGATTGGTCGGATGGAGAGATGGAAGAGAAGTGGCAGGTGGTCTGATGGTCACACACACAACAGATCACACACAGGCACGTGCACACACCCAGAGTGATGGCGATTGGCTGTAGATCCAGGGACACGTTGGATGGGTTATCTGAGCGGCTCAGCCTGGGTGTGGGTGTCAGGGGTCGAGCTGCTGGCGGTGCTGAAATCCTTTTAAAGGTCCATCACCCTGTCTCTCTCTGTCTTTCTGTCTGTCTCTCTGTCTTTCTGTCTGTCTCTCTTGTCTTTCTCTCTGTCTCTCTCTCTGTCTTTCTCTCTGTCTTTCTCTCTGTCTGTCTCTCTCTATCTCTCTATCTGTCTCTCTCTATCTCTCTATCTGTCTCTCTCTATCTGTCTCTCTCTATCT
>JACXGM010035585.1:0-11637 GCA_016801145.1 Umbra pygmaea | reverse complement strand
GTGTGTGTGTGTGTGTGTGTGTGTGTGTGTGTGTGTGTGTGTGTGTGTGTGTGTGTGTGTGTGTGTGTGTGTGTGTGTACATTATACACACATTTTTGTTGCTGATCTGATGGCTCACACCCACACACATGTATGTACCGATCAGCCATAACATTATGACCACTGCCTAATATTGTGTAGGTCCCCCTTTTGCCTCTAAAACAGCAGCCCCGTACACAACAAACTGAGATGCGCTGTGTTCAGCTACAGTAGCTCGTCTGTTTGATGGGACCACACAGGCCAGCCTTTGCTCTCCACAAATGGCTTAAAAAGTTAATGCTGATAGAAATGTGTCAAACACAGCGCATCACAGTTTGTTGTGTATGGGGCTGCTGTTTTGGCTACAAATGGGGAACCTACACAATATTAGGCAGGTGGTCAAAATGTTCTGGCTGATTGGTGTGAGTTCAGCTTTACAAAGGCCAATAAGTCCCATGTATGTGTACATTACTAATATTAGTTAGAATCTGACCTACATTACACATTGTTCCACCCATATAGCAGTTATTTGGTGACTTAATCTAATCTTTGCTTTAAGTGCATTTCGTGTTGATAACAGTCAAAGTAAGATTATATAGAGATTTACCCCTCTGGGCTACATGTTCTCTTTAATTCTGCTCTTTAATTAGTTCTTACTTACGAAGCGTCTCTTTTGTTCTCCATGCTTCAATTACAGTCTTTATTCAGATTAAGAAAATCTATTTTGATCAAGTTTGATTTGCAACTGTGTGAAATGCATTCAGAGTAATAGTTAGTTATGCATTACAATATACTTTGTGCTGTGTGTCGAAACCCACTTACCTTCTTTAATAGTATAATATTTGTTCAAAATATCGACTTCCAGATCAGGGCAGTTCAGAGGACGGTGGCAGCGTGTCAATGTCCCCGTCAGTGTCGATGGGTTCAGGGCTGAACGTAGGTCGGAAGCCTCGGGTCAGAACCATCTTTCCCCACACGGCTGGCAACAACGACACGCTCCTCTCTTTTGATGAAGGTGACATCATCACGCTTCTAATTCAAGAGGAGAAGGATGGCTGGCTGTATGGAGAGCTGGAGAGGAGTCAGCGGTAAGGTGTTTATTCATACTTTATGACGCTGTCTAACACTGCTAATGCTTATTAACCTGGTGAAGATTTGTCAGTAAGTCACTAATCCTTGGTTATTAAGGCTTTAGTAATATTTGCCAAGCTGTTTTAAACTGCTATAAATGTGTATTAAACGTACAATATGTAGTTTTTGGCCACTAGGGGTCTCTCAATCACAACAATAGCAAAAGATGTACTTGGATGACATCGGGATGTAGCGTGGGATCATGGGTTTTGTTATCGTCGTCAATGACAACCTTCCAATCTAGCATCTCCGGCAAAAAAAATGTTCACTGACAAAGTAATGTATTGTTAAAAATATTATAACTTTATTCACGTTATGTTTTGCGGTTCCCTGGAACTTCGAGCAGCTAGAGCAGTCAAAGGTTATATGACGTCATTGATGGAAGACAAAATGAAACTTTTTCTTTTGTCTTCAAAATAAATTACAAATTTCTCTGGGTTTGAAAGTTGGTGGAAACATTTAGGATAATGTAAGTACACAACTAAGAAATATCTATAATATAGGTATAGTGATGTTTGCTTTTTAAATCGAAAGTGCGTCTTTTGTTATTGTTTTGGAAAACTACACATTGTACCTTTAACCTACTAAGGCAGTTAGTAGGTCACTACAGAATTAACTTTAAATTAATTAAGGAATTTTTTCATTTTTGTCATTTAGCATAACCATTTCTCTAGGACACTTCCTATAGATTTTCACCTTTTAGAGCCTGGAAATTGAACAAGTCAATACTTGTTTCTGGCCCAATGCTATAATGCATATATAATATATAATAGCAAATTCATTAAGTAGCAAGAAATGGTGCAGGTGTCCATCCATCCATCTTCATCCGCTTATCCGAGATCGGGTCGCGGGGGCAGCAGCTCCAGCAGGGGACCCCAAACGTCCTTTTCCCGAGCAACATTAACGGTGCAGGTGTTCGTATTTTAATTGTAACAATCCTCTAAAAACACACTGAGAGTGATTGAGAGGAACATTTCAGGTGGCAGTACTGGTCTATAGTAATGTCTATTCATGTCTATGGGGGATGCTAAAGGTGACAGCTAACCCTAACTGAACTGACTGTCACACCCATAGGTGTTCCATCACATCTCCCACAATAGCTCACATGTGCTTTCACTCTTTATCAAACCCATGGGCTCACTTAATTGGATTTTGAAATACAACAGGATCTTGTCTTCTTGTTATCTTTCATCTCGAAAACAACATGGAATTTGAATTTAGCACATAGAAAACATTGTGAGCTAGGTTTTGTTAAGCCGGTAAACGTCAATTCTGACCATAATGTTATTGTTTAACCAGGTGTGTGTGTGTGTGTGTGTGTGTGTGTGTGTGTGTGTGTGTGTGTGTGTGTGTGTGTGTGTGTGTGTGTGTGTGCGCTATTTAGACATCTTTTCAGCAGAGGACCAGTGTCTCTCTGAAGGCAGTCACACTGGTACACACAGTCACCGTGGGTTTTATGCCTGCACACTTTGGTGGATCTGTTGTCTCCGTCTCTGTAGCTATAGCGCTAATGATATAGGTGATAGATCAGCGAGATAGGTGAAAAGGGGGGGGAGTAATAAAATGTTAAAAATATTTGTATCCTTTCGAATACCTTTGTGTATGTCATTTATGTATGAATGTATACCGCTGAAGCTTGGGTCCGATTCCGGCCCACATATATCAAAGCAGAATATCTACTAAACATCAGACTTTCTTTGTCAATAGGCATACAATTCTATCTTTGATTCAAGCCCTTTGGTATTGAATTTGCACCTCTCTCTTAAGGCCTGAAAGGCACTTTCTGAATGCTATATTATGTGGCAGTGGCTTTAATGCTGTGCCTTTTCGGGAGCACTGGAAGAAAACATTAGTCAGAGATCTAGAACACCTCATTCTGACCAAAGTCCCACTAATTTGATGCACCTGTATTTCTATACCAGCTGTTTCCACCTACATGAATGTGGGGGGAAAATCTAAGCTGTCTAAAGACATGCCAGTCATGATTCTTGTATTTTCCTGCACCTGTTAACCTGCAGGTCTGTGTGAATGATTCTCAACATGGAGGACTTTGTAAATATCTGGTCTGTGTAAATGGTTCACTGGTGTTTTTGACCAATTTGCAGGTTTTTGGTCTGTGTACATTTTTTTTCTGTTTTGCCGGTAACACTTTAACACCTATGTAATCTGAACTACAAACCCCCCGAAGACTTTACGTCACCCCCTACTTGTTCCTGTATGCCAGGTACTCAGTGAAATGATAAAAAGGGATATGCAAATGACTGGTGAATGAAGATAAGTGTGAAAGGACTTTATATTAACAATACCAATTTGTTTTTGCAGGAAACATAAAACAAGTCCCATGTAAAAGCTATTTTTTATGCCTGCTTTATCATTTGCAGTCTGATACAAATTATGAAAGAAAATCAATTTCCTCTCACTGTGATGGTGGCCATTATTGCTTTGGGATGATATTATTTGAATTTTATCGTGGACAGCTTGTCAAGAACAGTTCTTAGAAGCCTGTTCAATGTAAGTATCAGTGGTATCGCTAGGGCTATTTTAGTGGGGCTTTAGCAGTTTTCTCTCTGATCCTACGTGGGGTAAAGGAACTCCACTGACGTGAGAGTGTAGGCTACTTGAGGTAGAAATGATGTTATTGACATCTAAAAAAGAAACTATCATAATATCACAGTAGCCATAGATGCTTGTTTCTAAACAGTACATCTTTGTGAAACAATAACATTAGTGATGATCATAATACTATTGTACATCCCATAATTCCTAAACCTGGAGCTACAGAACTGTAGCTATGGATATAATAAAGTTCTTCAAGAGAGGTGATGCCTGCAGCTCTGCAGAAGGTCTGTCGGATGAGAAACGAGGAGTTTACCAGTTCAGGCTGAGGGAGAGGGAGAGCGAACATTTTGGGGGCAATTAAAAAACTTTTGTGGGGGAGCATGCTCCTAGACCCCCCCCCTTACTAGAGGCTTAGCCCCGCATGCATTAATCTCTAGTGATATCCCTGAAAAGTATCATATTTGTTATTATACCATTTTATTTTAAACTGTTCTATGGCAAAACTGAAAACACAAAGCAGACCAAATAGTCTTTTAGAAAAATATTTGCTGGTAAAGTATTGTTCTATTGCTTAATCAACAAACATGACTCTTGAACCTAATGTGGCCTGTTTCCAACATTAGGGCCATTTTAAATACAATTTGTGTTTTTGCTACAATAATACTCAGTATTGTGAAACTGGTATTATCACACCGATATTATTATGTTTATTATTGTTCAGATTGTGATTACTGCCTTGCCTTGTTGCAACTTCACAACTGGTGGCATATGTTATTGGAATGGTTCTTAAAACACCAGGCTGTTTCTCATGACAATGCTCGCTCAACTAGCAAGTTTTTTCTGGTACACAAGTGCTAGAAGAGAACACATTCTCCAGCTGACAACCAGTATTGAGCTTGCATGCAACTGACCTACCACAAGGAGTCACTAGAGCGGGATGAGAAAAAATCGGAGCTGACAATGGTCCTACTTATCCAATTTAGACCACCCTTTGCTGGACCCCTAGGCTCTCTTTATTCAATTTGGGATAGTTTATGTATGTCAACTTGAAAAAACGTCTTTATGGTGAATCTGTCTTTACATTTACATTTACATTTTAGTCATTTATCAGACACTCTTATCCACAGCGACTTACAGCAAGTACAGGGACATTCCCCCTGGAGCAACTTAGGGTAAAGTGCCTTGCTCAAGGACACTGACATTTGGCTCAGTCAGAAATTAAACCATCAACCTTTCAACTACAAGTCTGACTCCCTAACTAACCACTAAGGAATTTGATGCCTTGCATTTTATAATTTACATATGTGGGTGACACACCTATGAAGACTTTTGTTTTGTTGACTAGTGATGTTTTCTCATGTGTCTGTCTGTGTCTGCTTCAGGCGAGGCTGGTTTCCCTCATCTTACTGTAGGCCATACAGTGAGCCTCTGGTCACCAACAGGTAATACCACACAGATAGAACTTGATCTTCTGTATGAAATTGCACATATTTGGTATAAAACATTATTTTGGCTAGGCAGATTTCTAATTCAGTTGTGTTTTTGTGTTTCTTTTCCAGTTTGGGGACGCCGATGCGTAGTCTGAGTGTTGACAGCTTTCCAGAACAGGAAGAGGAGGAGCCTGTTTTGCTGCCACCACCTGACTATACCGACCGGACAGACAATAATCCTGTCAACTCTAACAGCACATTCACACCTTCACCTAAAAACACGGTCAGAACCCAGCCATCCCTACTACATTATAACTGTGCCTACGACCTTCACCTAAAATCATTGTCAGAACCCAACCATTGTTACAACGTTATAACAACAGTGCAGTCAGCCGCTTATCTAAAGAAGACTGGAAGAAACTGTTGAACGGTGAACTGGAGGGTGAGAAGAAAAGTCTGAAATCTGGCTCATCCACAGAGTTCATTTAGGACATGCACTGTGTCAACTGGTTTGAGATTGAAGTCATCGTGGTGTACGAAGGATTAGCCCCCATCTGTCTTTCACGTTCCATCTCCCTCTGTTTATATTCACTACTATATTTGCCATTGTGTTTCCTGGAAATGCCCTGTCAGAGCATTGAGAGAAATGCACTGCTGTTAAAGATAATAAGGACACTAACAGGTTAACCCCCCTCTAGGAATGGGTGAGAGGTCGGGAATGGTAGAGCAGTCTTTGTTCCCCCTTATTTGATCATGTGATCATGGAGATGTGACTTTGCGTTTGTTATTATCACTGCCAATTTGATGGCCTCTGATGTAAAGCTGTCCAGAGCTGCTCCTGTGCCTTTTGTTCTTGGACTGTGACTGCCATGTACTGGAAGATTCGGGTAGTGCATATGTAGTAGAATGGCATCAGCAGTCCAGAGTCTTTATTCTTTTACAGTGCAAAAAACGACATTCTCCCAGACTTTAGGTGTTGAATCTATTCTGAAATGTACAGGGTCTATTAGGTTGTATCTATAAAACACCAGTGTGAATTTTAAACTTTCTAAGAGTGCAGATAAGTGTAGGTGAGATTTAATTGATATCTTAAAAAGTATGTAGGTAATCACTTAAAATATGTGCTATGTTGATCACGCTCACTTGTTTGATTCAAAATCTGATTGGTATCTATTCAGAGCCAGTGTGCTGTGACTTGTTGTTTCTAGATATTCTAGATTCCTGACACCAAGAGGGAGGTCATTGTACACCCTGTCTTGATAATTCCCAGAGTTCAACATGAACGAGTGATATAAACACTGTGTTGACAGTTGACATCCTCATCTAACTCGTTTGACTAGAGTCAATTAAACACAATCGTTGTCAATCACAGCTACAGGAGGGCAAAGCAGCACACAACAAACATGTCTTTTAAGTGCATTTCTTTTTCTTTTTGTAAACAGGTTTCTATACCCAATGGGGTTGGCAAGGCGCCCTTTCTGGGGTAAGTCTTAACAATATCTGACCTTTGACCTTTCATATGTGTAATGTAAATTTTGACATCAGAGATTTAAAAAGGATTATAAATGATAAGATGTATGTCAGGGGTATTCAACTCTTATCCGATCATTAATTGCACCCACCTGGTGTACCAGGTCTAAATAAGTCCCAGATTGCAGTGTGGCAATAAAAAGACGGAGTGGAACTGGATTCAAGGGACAGAATTGAATAGGGCTGATTGTATATCGAAGGAAATGATTTCCTGCTTAAATGTGTAACAGTAGCTTCACTTTTTTTTCCAGAGGCGGGAATCCCTTTACCGCTGTAAAGCTTAGACCTACAGTGACCAATGACAGATCTGCACCCATCGTCTAACAGTCACAACAGGGGAAGCCTCAGGCCTGGGTTCTCTGCAGAAACACTCCAGAAACATTGTCCACCAAGTTCCATCACTGTCCAGATAGCCTGGGTTCTAATCTGCTTCAGCCAGCCACATTCAACAAAACTCAATAGCAAAACCTAAGCCTAGAATTGACTAAGAATAGGAGCTGTGCTGAAATGGACTAAAACCAAAGTTTCCTTCCTGACTCGTCAGCTTTCAGATAGTTTTTAATATGTCTGAAGTACTAGTGGGAATGATGGGGGAGAGACGTTTTGTTTGGGACAGAATTGCACAACATGCCGTGCGTTTATTGACTGTAAACGCTGAGAGTTTATGGAAAGATGAATATAGCTAGCTACCACTAATTATGTTTTACATGAATTAACCTGCTTTGTGATTTGACATACTGGATAAATGTATTCTGAATAGGGAATGGATTAAAATATGCACTCAGTCTGGTATACTAGTTCATTATTTTTTGAGAAGTTATTTTTTCATTGTTCAAAAGATCATAATGTTGTGAGATGCCATTTTGTTTTTGACCAGAGGTTGTTGCTGTACACATTGATATTTAAAATACTTTTATCAAACCTGCAGTATACTGTATACAGTACATAATAATAGTTTACAGGTTATCCTTTTCCCTCTGTGTAGAGTAATTCACACAGCTGTGTTCAGGTTTTTTTATGATTTCCATCCCAAATGCGTATTAGAAAAGTTACTCTTTCACTGTTCAGACAGTATTCATTAATTCATTTTCAATGTAAAACATCTTTAAGCATTAGGATTTTTCTCAGTGGGAATTCGTATTAACACAACTTTGTATCTTGGGGAAAATGGTTGTTTTCAAAATATTTCTCATTTCCTACCAGCCGTGTTAAATAATTTAAGGTGTCATCTCACAGTAAAACAAGACAGACCTTAAATGAACCACAGTCCATAATAAATGTATTGACTTTGCATTTTACTGCATTCTATGTCTCAGTATGAGGACTTGCAGAAGTGCCAATGTTGTTTGTCCCTTGTTACATGAGATAAAATGCAGAATAATTAGCTTTGATTGTCCTTTATTGAATCAGTACTGGTTATACAGAATGAATTGGCTTCCATTGTTGCATTACCCATAGTAAATAGTTTCACGTTAGTTAATTAAATTACTATAGACGTAGACACACACATCTCCGAGGAAAGAGTCCTATGTGTTCTAGTCAGTTTGAATTTCTGCAGCATCATGTCAAAAGCAACATTTAGGAAGAAAAACATAATGTAGGGATTGTCAAAACCACATTTGTTATGCCTCTGTGAATGTCAGGGATTGTTTTTAATTTCTTGAAACATGGGACAACCACCACACAGTTCTTCGATCTTTTAGTGCATTATGCTATGCCCTCTTTCCTAGGTTGCATTTAGTTTATTGGTTACATAAACATAGTGGTTGTAAGGCGCAGCAAATCTTTTGATCCAATGTCTGTCTGTCTGTCTGTCTGTCTGTCTGTCTGTCTGTCTGTCTGTCTGTCTGTCTGTCTGTCTGTCTGTCTGTCTGTCTGTCTGTCTGTCTGTCTCTGTTTAATTGTTTGTTGTTGTTTCTCTTTTTGGATGGGGAAGGGCCAATACCTGCTCTAAAATTGTGTGTGTGTATATGTATGTATATGTGTGTGTGTGTGTGTATATATATATATATATATATATATATATATATATATATATATATATATATATATATATATATATATATTACTGCCTTCGAGGATACCAATAAGTAAAATGTATTCGATAACGCTATCTACAAATCTGTCCTGAAGTGCAAACACCCTACTGAGGATATTTATTATTACTAAACTGTTAGCGTCTAGCGTTGGTTATTGGACAATGATCCGTGTTCCTACCGTGCATTAGCCAATCAGCGTTAAGAGTAGAAACACCACACTTCCTGCTTTGGATTAGGGGAAGATCGAAATGTAGTAATTAGTAAGGTGGGCCAGTTGTGGTCATCATGAATTAATAGTATATTCACACAGTTATCCTGAATGATTACTGAGACTTACAAGAACTGCTACACCGTTTATGAGAGGGAACACAAGGTAAGTTGAGCTATTGCTAACTTACAATTGAATTTCTAGCTTTGCAGTGGTAAACCTCCTTTTGCCTTGAAGCAACGTCCCTGGTATTCACATTGTTGGGCTAACCAGGACATTCATTTGAATATTTTTATTAAGTCATGTAATTTGGCATTCAGATTTGTTCCTAGAAGTATGTAACAATAATATGCTATTCATAAACATTCCACCAAAATGTCCACCTGCTAGGCCTACTTTATAAAAGGCTAAGCCATCTTTATAAATCACTTGTTAGTATAGTCCAACAACATTCATTTGCCATTGTGAGTTAATGTTCCAGTTTGCCTGGTGGGCGTCAAGTGCGTCAACGAGCCCTGGACGACTTCATACATTATGTCACAGCTGTCTTCAGACAGTAAACAGAGGTTGATCTAGCAGATGTATTTATTGATTGGTTGTGTCAGGGGCGAAACCTTAGAATAACATCCCTCGGCAATTGCATACTGGCTATGAGTGGAATCAGAATAGATGTATTAAACCAACAGTTCGGGAAATCACTTTATACAATATTTCTGCCATGCCTCATACACAATGATGTGATACTATGCAGTAATAAACATTACTTTCATGTATATATCAAACGTTTTATTACAAGATTTCTGTCATGCCACAATATGATTTGATACTATGCCTTAATAAACACATTACAATTATGGCTCCCTTTGTGCCTAAGAAATGTAGTGAATGTCAACAAAGCCTTAGTTATCATTGGAACCTCTCTCGGCCCATTAGAAGATACAACAATTGACTGTAACCTAGGGTATCTTAGAAAATGAGATTACTTACTAGAACAATATATTATGTTTAGTTTGGTTTCTTTAAAGCACTGCTACTCAAACTCTCCTTGTTGTGGACTCGATCGCAGACGGTCCTCAGTGGTTAGGGAGTCAGGCTTGTAGTCGGAACAGGGACGCTGACCGTGGGACAGTTAGGGTTGTTGTCCTGGGCCAGTCCTGAGCAAATTCTGTTTCGCACAGTCAGTCTAGGACAACAAAATCGATGCTAAAATCGTGTTGCGTATACTGATTTTGCTTTGAAACTGAGAAACCTGTGAGGAGCTGGAGCCAGGGGCGTAGCACAAGATCCTGGGCCCTATGCATAGGCAGTCCTGAAGGGCCCCCATGAAATATATATAAAATATATTCCAGACTTCTCAAGGGCCCACTCTCCCGTTGGGCCCTAGAAATCAGTATTGGTCTTACCCCCAGTCCTACGCCCCTGGCTGGAGCCAATGAGAGAGCAGAAACCTTGTGGTTTTCGATTATAAATGTGAAATTTGAATAACAGAGACTATACGTACAGACACTAATAATTAACCTTTTTTAGCGAAATATCTATTTGCAGAACATACAATCCTTGTTGCCCGCATCTCCCCCAACAACTCTCTCCTAAATATTTATACAGTTTTCTTCCTCTTATTCCCCCACAAATGACTGTGCAGACAACTTGTATAAAAGCTGCTGGTCTTTCTCGTGTAGTGAAACTTCCAACAAAGTCACGTGAAATACAAGCAATAGGTTTGTCTTCACGTCAGACTCATTTTGTTGTGGATCTGTCTTGAAAATGAATCTCACAAAAACACACCATTGCTTTTATTTCATGCGACTTAAGTCAGACTAATTCCGACTAATTAGTCGGAAATTGTACAAAGACCAGCAGCTTTTGTCTGCACAGTAATTTTTGAAGGGAAATAAAAGGGAGAAAAACTGAATAAATATTTAGGAGAGAATGGTTGGGGAAGATGTGGCCATCAAGGATTGTATGGTATGCAAATAGATATTTCGATAATAATGGTTAATCATTAGTGTATGTATAGCCATTGTTATGCCAATTTAGAATTTATAATCGAAAACCACATGGTTTCTGCACTCTCATTGGCTCCAGCTCCTCACAGGTTTCACAAAATTGCTTATGTCAAGCTAAAATATCAAACATGCCAGAAAATATCGGGGCTTGTGGGACAACTCAAAGACTAGTAAAGATGCATCTTGGAACTGCTCATATTTAACGAGCGTCGGTGACGGGAGCGAGCTGTGATCTGGCTCCGATCTGTTAGTTTTGTAGCAGACCTAAAACCTGCTTTATTTTAAACTATACTGCACAATGATAGCACCAAAAATATAAGCAAGTATATCTGCTAAAAATAAATAGTGGGAAAATAACCTTAATATTTTGCTCCATATGTGTGCATTGCAAATGGTACATTAATTCATACATACATACATACATACATACATACATACATACATACATACATACATACATACATACATACATACATACATACATACATACATACATACATACATACATACATACATACATACATACATACATACATACATTGATACGTACACAAAACACAGACAACAGACACACACACACTCCTGGCTGTCTTTCCAGCCTTAATAATTCCCTACTAGTTACATTACTGGAATAAATGTTTGCCATATCCTCCTGCTGTCTCCTATCCTCCTGCTGTCTCCTATCCTCCTGCTGTCTCCTATCCTCCTGCTGTCTC
>JACXGM010035584.1:0-11634 GCA_016801145.1 Umbra pygmaea | reverse complement strand
AATCAGTTCAAACGTAATTAAAACGAAAACTCTGTACAGTGTATCGAGTGCAAAATCGAACTAGCTTAACTCAATAATAGCATGACGTCAGTCCTTAACTGCATCTCAACAGAAAACATTGAGTCTAATTTAAACATCCATTCCATCGTATGGATGATAAAACTACACCTAGCATAACAACTACCAAGAACAAAGACAAAAAAATATGTAGTGATTTCCACAATTTGATCAAAAGTGCCGAATTGTTTACTATACCTTCGGAAAAAAAGCTTCTTCGTTGCACACCAATTTCTCTCTCTTCACAGAGAAACAGCTGATTAACGATCTACATACTAGGATAAGTGTAAATGAGCTGTGTGAGATTGTAATCAAATGTATACATTAAAATAGAGTATAACTAATATATACATAGCCTATAGGCCTATATACAGATCAGTCTCAGGTTGAAACTTGTAATTCTGGGAGATATGTTGCACAACTTAATGTATGCCTTGAGGTTGTTATTGCATTTTAGAATATGTTTTCTTTAAAAACCAATGTAAGATGCCACTTAGTTCCACTTAATATTTAGTTTTTTTGAGAGATGATATTGTAAGCAATTTAGGCAATAAAAATTAGGTTTTTCAGAAAATTAAGTATTGTACATTATTGTCCTTCAATAAAACAAAGTATTTCTTAGCCGATTACTCGATTAATCGATGGAATGATCGATAGAATACTCGAATACTAAAATAATCGATAGCTGCAGCCCTACAAAAAACCCATTGGTTTTGTTTGGAGTGATAGCATCATAGTTTCTTCAACTGCTGTTGCTATGAGATGCCTTTAGGTTAATTTGTAATATAATTAAATTACTTTAAAGACCTTATTCTGTACAGTCAACAGTGTAAAATAAGTGATTGATCAACCATTGTTGTTACCTCAGGATCGTGTTTTGATAAACCGGTTGGACAGCCTCTGTACGCTGGTGCTGTCTGGGCAGTGGCCAACAGGGCGGCGCTACACCTCTGAGACCCAATTCATCCCGTGCTCTGATGACCTAGGGGCAGGGGATGAGCTCAGCTTTGCACGCCTCATGCGGAAAGGCAACAGTACGCCCAGTGGAGACGGAGTTGATGGACCGGAATCCGAGTTCACAGTTAAACTCCTGAAGGTGAGAACAAAGGTGTGGGATCTGTTTTGATCTTCAGTGCACTGGGTGTGTGGGTTTTTGTTCCAGACTAATGTTAATCGCCACTATCCGACCGGAGGGATTTTTGCAGTTCCTAGAACATAACATTCCTATAACCCTTTTTTTTCCTCGTTTTCCGACTGGACCAATTGGGGGATTATTAAGTTCCTCGGACCGCAGTCCCTGTAACTCTTTCAGCTCCAACTTCAGGGCAGAGTCTTTCCCTTTTCCTAGGTCTGTAAATAAAGCCATGCCATCTGTGTCAGCAAAACATTACTTTAATAACTTGACTATGTGAATTACTACGAGAATGGACAGACTGCTGAACTTAATGAAGATCTCGGCAAGGCACAACAGGAACATTCTGATAGCCTTCTCCATGCTGGTTTTTGGTTTTATGCAGTTGTATGTGCCCCTATGCTAAAGTCTAGTGACAACGCTATGAAGACTATTGCGGTGTTTGCGTTACTCCGTTACCCCCCCCCCCACCAATTTCTATGGGCCACTTGGCCAGTGTGAATGAAAATAGCAAAAGTGGTTTTGGAGGAGAGTAGTTAGTAGGATTGTTTAGAAGTGGACTGTTCCTTTAAATACGTTCCTGTAACTACTTGGTTGGAAAGCGGCTAATTACTTTATTTAGACCATGAAGACTGATGACTAGATTAGGAAGCATGAGTGACTGAGGTACAGATGGAATTACTAAATTGTCCTCTCTCTTTATTTGACTCCCTTTCTGGTACCATCTCCTAGGAGGAGGGGCTGAAGCTGACCTTCTCTAAGCATGCCTTGATGTCCAACGGGTCAGGGGGCGATGGCAGCAGTCGGAGGAAGCGCAGGGACCAAGACGTATGCATATTTAATGTACCAGTTTACATTGTCACTGTTAGGTTTGAGGCTGTGCCGGGAATACTGACATGAACAAATGCTTTGTCTTGAGCAAACATGGAAGTAAGACATTTAAACAAATTCATGAAAACAAAACAATCAAAAACAAGTGATCATTCATTCTCTCTCCCCCCCCCCACCCACACACACACACACACACACACACACACACACACTTACATATACACACATATACACACACACCAGTTATCAGATCCGGACGGAGGGGTCCCAGTGGTTAATGCGATGACTGGCACCGTGCTAAGCGGGGAGCGTGCCCCTCGACGCAGAGACCTGCCCACCTGGCTGAAGGAGAACCCGGACTATGAGGTGGAGGGGGACATGTTGGAGGTACATTCACCTGGGCGCTCTCAAATGACACTCCAGCCCCAAACAAATAACATTTGAGATTGTCAGTGTGGCTCTATTGTCTCCTCCCATCTTTCTAGCTCCTCGTTAACCGAAGCAAAAGGAGGAAGAGGAGGAGGAGGACAGAGAAGGCAGCCGCTCTATCAGGAAGCGAGAAGGTTAAGATCATTGATATGACGACAGGGAAGAAGGTGAGAATAGGCAAAGAGGAGCTGCTAAAGGGATTTCTGTCTCCTTATTGGCCAGCGTTTGATTGTTCTGCTGTTCATTGTCAGGTTGGGGCTGCGTATGGACCAACACTGCAGGATCTGAGGGTGTTTCTGGAGGAGAATCCTGACTGTGCCGTAGCACCAGAATGGGCTGAGACTGTCCGCAGCTCCGTAAGTTAACATGAAATTGTTACAACTAAAAGCACTTAAAATAAGGCATGTAAATCAAATAGTGTGTGGGTGGGGGTTGTACAAAAAGTCAAACTAACTAAAGTTTTAGTTAGGGAATATTTTCATTACTCTTACAAGTGTGTGAATTTGACCTGAAAAGTGATACATTTTTTTGGAATCTCCTGCCTCCAGGGCGTTCTACCAGAGAACCTGTTCCACCGGCTCCTCTCCACAAACTCTGTCATCCCCAAGAGAAGCCATCACCATCATCACCGCCATCACCACCATGTCCCCCAGCCTGCCCCGCTGGAGGACCCACTCCTGGGTGGAGGGGAAGAAGAGACCCTGGTCTCAGATGGGGCCTACATGATGGAGGACCAAGACTTGGAGGATTCCTCTTTTCTGACTCAAACATTTGGTGTTAAGATGGAAGGTGGCGACAGTTTGTCGCAAGGCGGATACGAGAGTTCAGAAAGAGAGGCCCTCTTGGATGATGTCATGGTGCAGAAAGACTCAGACTCTTCCGCCAGCTCAGAGGATTGACCAAGCCGTCTTGTCTGACGTAGTCCAAATCATGTTAATTTTCCTTTAATGTTATTCCTCGTTTGTTTTTTTGTATCATGATCTATATGAAATTATGGATGAATTAGTTTTTTGTTATTTTTTTCCTTATTTTTTTATGTCAATTTTTGGAATGGAGCAGGTGTGCCCCCACTCTTTTTCCATTGGTATCCGCTCTCCCACCATCTCATCTCCGCAGCACCCTCGACCCTGACAAAACCACTCATTTCTCAGCCCACCACTCTCTCTCTCCCACAGCCCACCCCATTGCAAGCCTCAGCTTTAAAGGAGAGCCCTGCTGTTTTAGTATCCGCTTCATCCAAGAACCTCCAAGCTGGTGCTCCGGTGTAAACGGACGATAGGACACGTACTGAGCAGACTCCAACGTTGCTTCCCATGATGCCTGAGTCTGATTTCGTAGGCCATTTATGTGCCCTGTTGAGTCAGTGAACTAAAAGGGGTCCAATGTGTGGATGTACACTTCTCTGAAATCATATGTTTCTGGGCGGGGTGGGTGGTTGGGGGGGACAGGTATATATTAGTTTCTGATCCAGTGCTAGGAAGATGGGTGTATTGTACAATGTAGAGCTGGTCATTTGTGTGCTATGGTGCAAGGATGACCATAATTAATTATTATTCTTGTTTTATGACCTGACTGTATCTGTGATATGAATAACAGCAATCTACAGTGACGCTAGCCGAGTCTTCTGGTCCTTGTGTATTTGATGACTATTTTTTTCTATTTTTTATTTAACCATTATTTAACCAGGTGGTGCAAGACGACAACGTTGCACGTGAAGTACACAAATTAAAATACAGGGTGCAGATAGTGTATAAGTAAATGTACAGTTAATGAAAAGAGTTTATTTTTCTCTTTTCTGTGTACTTACAACAATACAATATGCTGACGTTTTGAAGGGATGCTGCTGAAATATTGCTTTCTGGTGATGATTTGAGGATATACCATTCAGGCCTTTTTCCAGGGTCACGATTGTCGACCCCCCTCCTTGCTTCCTGAACCGTTAAACGAATGTCAGAGGGGAGGGATTTCTTGCCGTGTCAACCAATGGGTTTGGAGAAGCTGAGGGAGGAGGAGTATGCAGTTGAGACATGCTTTGGTATGAGGATTCACAGATACTGCTTCCACAGCAGAAATCTCGGCTCACAATTTTAGGTAATGGTAATGTTTCATAATCCTATGCACAAAAAAGACGAGGTCTACAGTTTGTTTTTAATCCTAATTATGTCTCTAAGCATGCAGCTCTCTTAGGGTTGAGTGTGGTCAAGCTCGTGGGAATGCAATGCCATGTAGGTGTACGTTAATCAGTAATACCCTAATTGCTTGTACATTACATTTCATGTGAATGGTTTAGAAATATAAAGCCATTGTGCTGTCATAAAGGTTTCTAAAGTTACTGATGCCACTCATTCTGAAATCTGCTAAGTTACTAAGATGTAATGTTAATGTAATGACAACAAATACTAAGATGTACATTTTGATGTAAGGCAGTGGTTCCTAATAATTTTTCATGACACTGTTCACTTGGGTGGGACCAACCATTTCGAGGCACACCAACATATTTTACACACACGTTTTTTGCTAGTTGCAATTATTAAGGTTGTAACAATATTGCCTTACTGGAACAGGATTTCGCTAGAAGCCGGTTGCTAAAACACTGATCACGTTCATAATATAGAGCTCTGGAAAAAGACCAGTGCAAATCTTTGTAAGATTGACCCCATTGAAAATGTCTGGAATGATCAAGAGGAAGATGGATGGTCACAAGCCATCAAACAAAGGTAAGCTGCTTGAATGTTTGCACCAGGAGTGGCATAAAGTTAGTGATGACTGTGAAACTACTAGTGGAGAGCATGCCAAGATGCATGAAAGCAAATATTATTATTATTATTATTATTAGTATTCCATCAAATATAAGTTAAGTGTCTAGAAGTTATGAACTAATTTTCTTTAGTTTGACATCACTGCACCTTTGTTGTTATTTTGACCAGTTATCATTTTCTGCAAAGTAAATGCTTGAATGACTATGATTTGGGAGAAATGTTTTCAGAAACATTTTCATTTTACTCAAACATACCAAACAATCGTAAAATCAGAGGAACTTTCTTTTTGCAGCTGTGTCTTAATTTTTTCCAGAGCTGTATGTAGTCACGTCATACAAATATTGTGGAAATAAGAACAGATTGAACGTTCAGTTCACAACTATTGAGTTAATTCATGAAGTTAATACACCAAGTAGTTGACAGTCAAATACAAGACAAAAAACATGTTCAATATCAGATAATTGAAAAAATAGGCTCCATTAAATTGTATTCCTAACATCATTTAGTCCCTGACTAGCAAACTATACATCATATCTCACATACAGTCACTCACATATAGGCTTTAGTGCTGCTAACATGTTAGTTTTCAAGCAAACAGAAAAATATGATTTTGGACATGGTTTATCCAAGAAGTCTGCTTATACTTTTTGGATTCATGTGGCAGAAAGTAACTTTGTTTTATATGGGATAGGTACTTGGTGTTTTGGTACAGACAGGTGGTTTTCAGTGGCATAGATATGTGGGCTTGTCAACTGCAGGTGCGACCTTAATTGTTTCACTGATCAGAGGATTGAACATGATCTGAGGCGTGATGTGAGACTGTTTGGTCTCTGATGCATCAGCTTGGGAAATCCTCACTGGAGAGCAAAATGAGCATTATGAACAAAGCCCTGCATAAATAAAAATACATCACGGCACACTTTGGGAGTCCTCACCGCACACAAGTGTTCCGCAGGACACAAGTTGAAAAACCTTTTCTGAATAAATGTACTGCAATTAAAGGTTGGATTTTTTTTATTGTGACATTACACCTATTCACCAAAACATGCATTTTTACTAATCTTTTTTGCAGATTTTACTAGGGGTGCCATTAATTGTAGAGGGCACTGTAGAGAACGTACAAGATAGTCATGTGACCAACTGCATTTTCTTTCTTTTTTTACTACGTATTCCCGGGTCATTTGATCTGAGTTAAATAGCATGTTTTTTGTCCGGCAAAAAAGCACATGTACATAAGTACTCACAGCCTCTGCTCACTACTTTGTTGAAGCACCTTTTGGCAGCAATTGCAGCCTCAAGTCCATTTGAGTATGATGCTTACAAGCGTGGCAAACCTATTTTGGGGCAGTTTCCATTATCTTTGCAGGAGCTCTCAAGATCCATCAGGTTAGATGGGGAGCATTGGTGCACAGCCATTTTCAAATCTCTATAGAGATGTTCAATCGGGTTGAAGTCTCAGCTCTGGCTAGGCCACTCAAGGACATTCACAGGGTTGACCTGTAGCCACTCCTTTGTTATCTTGGCTGTGTGCTTATGGTCTTTGTCCTGTTGGAAGATGAACCTTTGCCCCAGTCTGAGATCCAGAGCGCTCTGGAGCAGGTATTCAGCAAGGATGTCACTGTACATTGCTGCATTCATCTTGACCTCGATCAAGGACCACATATAGGCTGAGATGTGTAGTGGTCACACCTAGTGGGGTCTCAAACCTCTCAAGGAGTGTTAGGCTCGGTTCACTGACCAGCCCAGGTGGTCAATTTATAGTGCCATGGCAAAGGCTGTAAATACTTATGTACATTCATCACATATATGTTCATTTTGTTTTTAATGAATTTAAGATTTTAAACACTTTCACATTATCATTATGGGGTATTGTTTGTAGAATATTGAGGGAAATAATGAATTTAATTCATTTTGGAATCAGGCTATGAATACTTTCCAGATGCACTGTACATTTACCCAGATGCTCTCATATTATTCTCCGGTCCAAACCAATACCGTTAAAGATTGTCAGTGTGGCTCTATTGTCTCCTCCCATCTTTCTAGCTCCTCGTTAACCGAAGCAAAAGGAGGAAGAGGAGGAGGAGGACAGAGAAGGCAGCCGCTCTATCAGGAAGCGAGAAGGTTAAGATCATTGATATGACGACAGGGAAGAAGGTGAGAATAGGCAAAGAGGAGCTGCTAAAGGGATTTCTGTTTCCTTATTGGCCAGCGTTTGATTGTTCTGCTGTTCATTGTCAGGTTGGGGCTGCGTATGGACCAACACTGCAGGATCTGAGGGTGTTTCTGGGGGAAAATTCTGACTGTGCCGTAGCACCAGAATGGGCTGAGACTGAAGTTAACTAAGAGGAGCTTTAAAAATGGTTTTGCATTTTAAAATGTTTCTCAAAATTTGTTGCTTCCAGGGCGTTCTACCAGAGAAACTTTTCCACCGGCTCCTCTCCACAAACTCTGTCATCCCCAATATAAGCCATCACCGCCATCACCACCATGTAGCCCAGCCTGCCCCGCTGGAGGACCCACTCCTGGGTGGAGGGGAAGAAGAGACCCTGGTCTCAGATGGGGCCTACATGATGGAGGACCAAGACTTGGAGGATTCCTCTTTTCTGACTCAAACATTTGATGTTAAAATGGAAGGTGGTGACAGTTTGTCGCAAGGCAGATACGAGAGTTCAGAAAGAGAGGCCCTCTTGGATTCCGCCAGCTCAGAGGATTGACCAAGCCGTCTTGTCTGATGTAGTCCAAATCATGTTAATTTTTCTTTAATGTTATTCCTTATTTGTTTGTTTTTCGCACTGCAAATCCAACACACAAGCCTTTAGTCAGATTATACATGGGATGATTGTGTTCACTGACTATATTTCTGCGATTGAACCCACAGGCGCCCGATCTAGATGTAAGGAGTGGCTAGAGAGTGACGTGGCATCATGGATAAATCAGATTATCTAACCCAAATCCCGGGCAGCGCTAAGCCAATTTGCACTGCCTCGTGCAGGAGGCCCAGGGAAAACCAGAACCCGTAGTCAGATTTGAACCCGTGACTATCATGCTGTAGACTGTCATGCAATGCACCGACTTAGCCGACAGGTATATTAGTTGCTGATCCAGTGCTAGGAAGATTGGTCTATTGTACAATTTAGAGCTGGTCATTTTTGTGCAAGGATGACCATAATGAATTGTTATTCATATCACATTCATAAAACAAGAATAACAGCAGTCTACAGTGATGCTAGCTGACTCTTCTGGTGGTTATGTATTTGTGTGAAATAACTGTGTTGAGTTTATTGTTCCCTCCCTTTTCCTGTGTACTTACAAAAATACAATATGCTTAAGTCATGAGAGGAATGCAGTTTTCTGATGATGATTTTGGAAATCAACATTTAGACCTTTTTCAGGTTCACAATTGTCGACCCCCTCACTCCTTTCTTCTTGAACCATTTAAAGACTGTCTCAGAGGTGAGGGATTTCTTGGCATTTCTACCAAGTGTTTTTCCTGCACTGAATTACACATGTAGTAAATGAAATCAAAAGCAGTCATTAGATAAGTTGTTTTTCACAAAAATGAAATGGTGTTAATTTATTTTCACAGTTGTAGTAATGACTGTTTCAGCAACCTAAGACATTAGCTTGAATCTAGGTATTGCAGAAAATCTGTAGTCTCTGTAACTCAGTTTTGCAAACTTTTAACAGGGAACAACGGTATATATCAATATATGAAGTTTGTTCATCTTAATTATTGGACAGTTTCTAGGCATGTGGCTCTCTGACTCAGGGATGACTGTGGTCAAGCTAGTTGGAGTGCAATTACATGAAGGTATACTTTAATTGGTAATACCCTAATTGCTTGTGGTACATAACATTTTATGTGAATGGTTTAGAAATATAAAGCCTTTGTGCTGTCTTACAGTTTTCTTATGGTACTGATGCCACTCATTCTGAAATCTGCTAAAATGTACTGAAAACAAATAAGAAATACATTTTGACAAGGTGATGATCTGTTTCCATTTGTTTTTTTCAGAAGTTTATAGGATGCCATTCAGGCAGCCTTTCGGTTTTGCAAATGTGAATCCAGTAACAATTTTTTTTTACTGAGTTACAACTGACTTGGAATTTAAACGGGCAATAATCCATAACAAATTTGTTGCTAGTAATAATCAATTAGTCAACATAACTGCCATACAGGATAAAATTAAGATTCTTAGACTTTTAAATATAATTATGGCATGATAGTGTGGACAAGTGTTTGTAGGGCATTTGACTGGTGTCAGAAATGTCCCTGGATCTGATCCTAAAACTGCCTAGGTGAAATCTTTGTCTGTCTATCCATAAGCAAAACAGTTAAACCTAATTGCTCCTTCTTCCCGATAACATTCTCCACATGTCGCTGCTGCAATTTAGAACTGGGTCTCATTACATTTTCCTGGATAAAAGGTGCTATTTGTGTAATTGAACCCATAATAATGGAATTTAAAAACGACATTTAAAAAAAAAATGTTATTATTAAAATATGCACATGGAATAATGATTCCATACACTATGCAGTGCTTTAAGTTAGTTTTGTGTGGCATGTGTACGGCATAGTGAGGAAATCATTGTCCCAACTAAACTAGCCTACTTTTTAAATTTTTTAAAAATAAAATTACATAATTTCCGGTTATTGGAAGCTGGTTCGTGAAAAGAAACTAGTACTGTTTTCACTTCGAAATTCTATACAATGCACCTTTAATAAACCGTAAACGTTTTTTAAATTACAAAAAGCAGTGGAATCTCTAGGAGTGACGTCATTTCCTATCGAGGAAACCCGGAAGTCAACTGTATCGAACATTTCGGAAAGAAGCGGACCGATGTAGTGTGAGGATGGAGGTAAGATATGGGATAAATGCGACAAACGAACGAAACGCACTGCAGCCTTTACACATGGAGTAGGATTAAATCTACTAAATGCATTCATCCTTCCTATGATCTTGCCACCTGTACTAGCTTTAGAAAGCTTTGTTGTCAACTTCCCTAAAATGTTCTTTTATACGCGGCCATCGAGGCTGGCTGTCATTTGTTAAAATGGGGTGTATTCATTACGTACCTGAAACGTTTCAGTTGCCAAACGGAATACAAGCATACAACCATAGTCAAAAGTTTTTAAATCTAAGACGAAGTTTAGTTATCTTGTTGAATTATCTAGTTCTAACAATATATTTTCAACGTCAACAAAGGTCCATTGGACTGCATGTCATCCTTTTGTTTTGCTTAGCCATGTAATTCCAAGCTGATCGATGACCTGACCTTACACAATAACCAACTGGAGTTACGTTCTGTTCCTGCTGGAAACGCTCCTTTCATTTTGTCCATTCTGTAAACTTTGGAATCAAAGTAGTTTTCACCATAGAGCTAAAGAACCATTTGTTCAATAAAAAAATAATTGGAACCAGAGAACTTTAACTTTTTAGTACAACCTATTGGGAAAATAATAACTTAGTTGTCAATAAAATTTAAAAATACCGTTTATAAATATAAGTCATTACATAATAGTTAAAATCAATCTTTGTTAAACTTAAATGCCATTCCATTTAAATGAGTTCTTCCCCCTCCCCTGACAGTGCCTATTAGGGATGCTCATTTCGGGTAATTTTCCTGACCGACAACTGGAACTCGTTAACCGATTATTAACCGTTAACTGATAAGATTATAAGATTCAATTGGCTTTTAAAAAAAAAATTAATTGACGAGTGTCTGTAACCCGTTAAATATACAAACATTTTTTTCCACGGATTTGTTTTAATGTCTAAACAGCGTACAGAACAGATCAACAACAGCTGCCGGGTGCACCAGCTTTGCGTACAGTTCACTGGGGTGCAAAGTCCACACTAAACGATACGATGAAACTATTGTTTCATAAACCTGTGTCGATGTTTGGTTTCACTTTCATTTTCACACACGTAATGTCCACACCAACCAAAATATTGTCGCAGAAAATTCGTCGCAGACGTTTTCACTTTCTGCTTTCAATAATCAAAGGAAAGTAGCCTTGCAGTGTTTACCGAGTTGTCAAATTACAGAATGAAAACACTCTGTGGCAACCTGGAACAAGGTTGTTGCTTACAGGAGGCCTATTGCAAATAAGGGCTATATTTTATTAACACAAAACAAAATGTTGATAACGCTTGCTATGCGTTATGTTACTAACTATACAATAACTGCCGAGCGCTCCCATTTCATTGAAATTACCATTACGGCCCAGGTAGCAAAACGGATCCGGGCCGGATCTGGCCCGAGTGTCCCAAAATGTCTGGCCCAGATCCGGCCCCCGGATCCGGCCCAGTGTCAGATTGAATTACGGTCCGGATCTGGCCCGAGTACTCTGGCCCAGATCCGGCCCCCAGATCCGGCCCAGTGTCAGATTGAATTACGGTCCAGATCTGGCCCGAGTACTCT
>JACXGM010035583.1:0-11635 GCA_016801145.1 Umbra pygmaea | reverse complement strand
ACTCCACCCATTCTGGTGAATTGAACAGTTACTCCGCCCACTCCAACCACTCCCCACATTTACTCTACCCACTCCACCCAGTTACTCCACCCACTCAAAACCCTTTACCAATATAATCTGCCCCCTCCAACCAGTTTCTCCACCCACCCTGCCTAGTTACTCCGCCCACTCCAAACACTCGAAACAGTTAGACCAAACATTATTAATCATGCTAGCATCATGTCAATCATGGCAATAGTGACATATTAGCATCATGCTAATCATGCTAATGTCTTACTAAAAACATACTAGCATCATGTAAACATCATGTATCTTCATGCTACCATCATGTTAGCAACAAGTTTATTATGCTAGCATCATGCTAATCATGCTAATATTTTACTAAAACATGTTAGCATCATGGTAATCATACTAATATCTTACTAAAAACATGTCAGCATCATGGTAATCATGCTAATATCTTACTAAAAACATGTTAGCATCATGCTAATCATGCTAATATCTTACTAGCATCATATAAACATCATGTATTTTAATGTTCCTATCATGTTAGGAACAGGTTTATTATACTAGCATCATGGTAATCATACTAATATCTTACTAAAAACATGTTAGCAACATGTTTATCATGCTAGCATCATGCTAGCATCATGGTTATCCTACTAATATCTTACTAAAAACATGCTAGCATCATGCTAATCATGCTAATATCTTACTAAAACATGCTAGCATCATGGTAATCATACTAATATCTCAGTAAAAACATGCTAGCAACATGTTTTTCATGCTAGCATCATGCTAGTATCATGGTTATCCTAATAATATCTTACTAAAAACATGCTAGCATCATGCTAATCATGCTAATATCTTACTAAAAACATGCTAGTATTGTGCTAATCATGCTAATATCTTCCTAAAAACATGCTAGCATCATGTTAGCAACAGGTTTATAATGCTGACATTATGCTAATCATGCTAATTTCTTACTAAAAACATGTTAGCATCATGTTAATCGTGCTAATATCTTACTAAAAACATGGAAGCATCATGTAAGCAACATGTTTATCATGCTAGCATGATGTTAGCAACAGGTTTATTATGTTAGTATCATGTTAATCATGCTAATATATTATAAAAAACATGCTAGCATCATGTTTATCATGTTAATTTCTGCCTAAAAACATGTTAGCATCATGTTTATTATATTAATATCTTCCTAAAATCATGCTAGCATCATGTAAACATGCTAATATCTTACTAAAAGCATGCTAGCATCATGTTAATCATGCTAATATCTTACCAAAACATGTTAGGATCATGTTAGTAACATGTTTATCATGCTAGCATCATGCTAGCAACATGTTTATCATGCTAGCATCATGCTAATCATGCTAATGTTTATTATAATCATGCATCATGTTTATTGTGCTAATATCTTCTTAAAAACATGCTAGCATCATGATAATCATACTAATATCTTACTAAAAACATGCTAGCAACATGATTATCATGCTAGCATCATGCTAGCATCAAGCTAATCATAATAATATCTTACTAACCAATGCTAGTATCATGTTAATCATGCTAATATCTTACTAAAAACGTACTAGCATCATGTTAATCATAGTAATATCTTGCTAAAAACATTTCAGCATTATACTAATCATGCTAATTTCTTTAAGAAACCATGCTAGCATTATTCGAGCAGTAGGTTTATCATGCTAGCATTATACTAATCTTGCTACTAGTGGCGGCAAGAACACTTCACACAATTTCCCCAGAAATTGTACCTATTCTAGTTTATTCATATTATCTACACCTGGACAATCTTAACATTACTACTTATGATGGCTCCAGGGACGTTTCTAGGCATAGGCAAACTAGGCGGTCGCCTAGGACGCCATCTCTCTCCCCACCCTTAAAAAATATATACTTTATATTAGCACAATCAACCATTATTTATTTTATTTTACTTATTAAAAAAATAAAACTCCAAACTTATTTATTTATTATGAGAGACATGATATTGACGACTCAATAGACAGTGTTGGCACAGGACAGGTGTGGACGCTGGGTGAGTGACGTCAGTGTCGAACGCATGTTGACAGTTCATTGTAGAACATTTCTGGCTGCCAAGAGGCTACTATGAAACGATCAAATCCATCGGGGACACAGTTTACAAAGAAGAGAAAAGATGAGGACGAAAGGAGGAAGAAGTATAGTGGTATGTTTTGATATTTGAAAAGCATTTGTCTATATACTGCAATATATCGCAGTACGTACTATATATTTGCCCAAATATAAAATTCATTCTCACACCCAAAATTTTATTTAAAGCAAAACAGTCCAAAGACCACCGTGAATGGTTATAAACATTGGCATATTTGTCTGGAACACATTCACCCATCGTAATGACGAGGTAATTCTTTTGTTTGTGAAATAGCCTTCTTTCACTTTTATATGTAGTTAATTATTGTTTACCCTTTAAAATTTTGCTGAAAACGTTAATAGTCCTAATCTTAGCTAACCTATTTGCCAATGTGTAATCATTAATGTTTACTGCGCAGACTGAATGTGTCTCCAACTGCGAGTTCATGTTCATGCACTATTCTGATCAGCAGTGCTCATCTACCGAGTGCGCATGACGACAGAGACGAAGCAGACGAGATGTTAGACAAAGATAACTTCGGTTTGAATAAAGTCTACATTACCTACTATATTAGCTAACTCCTGCTCCTGTTTGAGAAATAGAAAGACTTATCCAAAACAAAGCAGAGTCTTGGAAAATGCGTGTTCAAAACGGTATGATTGTTGCTGATATTTCCGTCAGATGACTAATCACCGAAGTCACAAGCACTATTGCAGTTTTACAACATTATTTACCAAGTTGCATTTAGTCTCGTTGCAAATCATTAATCTGAACAGGCCGTAGATGAATATAATAGATTTAAGAATATATAATTGCAATTTAGTGAATATTGTGTTTACAATTTGTACTTATTTATTCATTTCATAACTACACTTAAGATCTCGCCTAGGGTGCCAGATTAGCCCTGGATGGCTCAGTTTTAAAACTTGGGATTTTCATTTGATGATAATCTCTTTTAACACACATATGGTCAAAAAATGGTCAAATACTATATATATATCAGGTATATAAAGTTCATTATTATAATAATATTACTGCATTGTTGGATTTGGAACACGGGCACATGATTTTCACTCTACATGCAATAACACCTGCGGTCATCTGAACATTTGACAAATTAACTTGAATCTTGAAATTGTGGCACCACCATCACATACAGTGGCTCTACAGCCCACTGGCCTTATCAAGCCTGTGCCTGAGGGTGTCCGTGCAATGTAATGAAAGAGATGCGTTTAATAAAAAGTACTGTGCAACAGTCTTAGGCAGTGATGTAAAGTAAGAATTTTGTCCAAAATAGACATGTTAATAGTTCATATTCATCAATTAACTAATTAATTATTCTAGGTACACTTGCACAGTTTTTGCAGGAACTCTGCAGGTAGGTTGGCCCAAACATCTTAAAGAACCAACCACAGTTCTGTGTATATAGATTGTGTCAGTTGCTTCTCTCTCTTTATGTAACTCCAGACAGACTTGATGATGTTGAGATCAGGGCTCTGTGACGGCGATGCCATTACTTCCAAGACTCCTTGTTCTTTATGTTGAAGATAGATCTTAATTATATTTGCTGTATGTTGGGGTCATTGTCATGCTGCAAAATACATTTGGAGCTAATAAGATGCCTCCCTGACGTGTGATGGATTAGTAATAAATTGCCTTCTGCTACAGCCAAATATCTCAATCCAGAGCACCTGCTGCCATTTGTCTTGCATAGCTGACTCACTTGGCCTTGTTTCCAAGTCAGAGGTTTGGCTGTTCCTCACAGTTTTATTCCTACACATCTGTTTTAGTTTCAGTTATAATTGTGTTTAAACTTAGATCATGGGTGCAAACTCATCTGGGGTGAAAAAGGTGACAAGGATGCAACCCCCCAATTTTTTTTTATATCAGCATTAAAATTTGGATTTATAGACAACTTTAGCATAAGGATATAATGTAAGAGGACATCAAATATGAAATAGTAATAACTCAATAAGAAAAACTCAGTCACAACTAATAAAATTTAAAATGTGAAATGACATGTTTTTAATTCTTACTCATTGTAAAGAAAACCATGTTTTAGGCTTTTGAGATGTGTATTGGGGAACATTGTGCACTGTCTCTTTAAATAGGATGTGATATTGGAAGAGAACGCAATTACAGATGCCTGCTTTATTGGGTTGAATCTGAGAATGTAATTTGGCTAGTCAGAGCTAGAGCATCTCTCATTGATGATTTGATATTTGAACCCGGGGTATATAAAGATTGCACAACAATGAAGATACTCGGAAGTTGACTACAAGAATTCTAGCTAAGTTGACTGCTTACATCAGTGTGTTCATCATTGCCTGGAAGTGTAGCTAGCTGCCCAAAGCAGCTAAAATACATTCTGAGTTTGTGACACTAGACTGTCTATCCAGCAGCACCACATTTTAGCCGACAGAGCACGAGAGCAGAAGTGCTAGTTTGCGCATCAGGTGCCGCAAGATAAAAAAAATACACAGGATGAAGTAGATTCACAAAACAGAACAAGTTTTCTGCCTACTTGCAAATGACTTATATGCCATTAGGTCTATAAATAACAAACATTCGCACACACAGCAAGTCTAGAGATTATGCCATAGGGAGTAATGTAATTCATTATAGAAACACGTCCAGGACACATGCCATCAGCAAGTGGTATCCGTGAGTTGGTAGCCCGTGCCTTAATTGAATTCTGCTTCTTAATGCCTTGGGGGAGACGTGATTCAGCATAGGGGGACGCTCCGAACCCATGCCATTATTAAATCAAGCCAGGCAACTTCTGGGCCATGATGATATCACACACACATACAACAATATGTAGTCAGATTTAAAGATATTAATTTATAAACAAGGGCTGCATCTCAATATGCAAACTACATACTAAAAGTATGTACTGCACAGGTGGTGGTAAAGTATGTACTATTAAGTATATAGTTAAGCAAGTATGCCAGCATTGGGACATACTAACACGTCATAACAATGCATCTAAAATTAGACCACGTTCACGAGCGATGAAGGCCGCAAAGTTTGAACATGAAAAATTTGGCACAACTTGTTTGTATTTCCTGTAAACTTTATAAATATTGGTACAATAACTACAAAAACCTCATGTAATGACACATTTATTATTACCTAACTTTTGGATACTTACATTTAAACACTGCCAAAAAAGACCGACTCTGTACTTAGGATGGGAAACCCCTCCTATTCTGTGTCGCAAAGGATTGTGGACTATATCAGCCCAAAAAGCATGCAGGGTTGCATACTTCGAAAATCCCCTGAACGTAGTAGACCATCCGGGGACTTCTGACATACTATTTTTCAGTACAATCCCGAAAAAGTGGGACAGTATGGAAAATGCAAAAAATAATAATTTCACAATTTAATTCACCCTGTACTAAATTGAAAACATTATAAATTGATGGTTTTCTTTACAAATGTAATTTATTTTTGAAAATATACACTCATTTCAAATCTGATGACTGCAACACAATAAAAAAATTGCGACAGTCAACTGTTTAACATCACCTTCTCTTTTAATAACACTCATTATGTTTTGGGCACTGAAGACACCAGTTGGTTCAGTTTACCAAGTAGTTTAGCAACCATCTCAGATATAAGGCCCTATGGTTTCCGCATTGCGGAAAACACGGACGGAATCGCGGAATCTTTAAAAAAAAATGGAATTTACTTATAAAATGGAATCTCGCGGAATTTGCATATTTTCGAGCAATCTATAATATTTCGTGAAATAGCCTTCTGCCTGTCTAGAAATAAGTACTTTGATCATATGGAAAGTAAATTTTGTGCAAACTGTACAGCAACATTCTCTATATTTTAGGTTTGGGTGCGGGCTTCTGAATGCAACTTTTGTCCAAATCACGGAAATTGGATAAAATAACGGAAATCACGGAATTTGGAAAAAAATTAAACAGAATTGGCCAAAAAAGAACACAGATTTCATAGGGCCCTACAGATAAGACCAAGCCCAGAGTCAGCGGCGCTTCTGGACAGTGTTGATGGATGGCTTCTGCTTTGCATAGTAAAGCTTTAACTTGAATCTGTGAATGCAGCAGTGGTTGATGTTGACTGACAAAGACTTGCCAAAGTATTGCCAAGTCCATATCAGGATATCCATTATATGTTTTTAAGACAGTGACGTTTGAGGGATCAAAGATGGTTGAAGGTAAACATTTATTTTTGAATTGATGCAAGCAACATGTTCCAAAATATTTGCTAATATTTTGCAATTTAAGACTAATAGCAATATGATATGTTCAGCAGCATAGAGCCCTGTATTGCCCTGCTGGTTTGCTTCTAAAGCTAAGTAGGGTTGGGCCTGGTTAGTCCCTGGATGGGAGACCAGTGCTGCTGGAAATGGTGTTGGAGGGCCAGTGGGGGGCACTCTGCTCTGCTTAGGGTGCCGTCCTTCGGATGGGATGTTAAAAGTGGGTGCCCTGACACTCTGTGGTCATTAAAAATCCTGTGGCACTTATCGTAAGACTAGGGGTGTTAACCCCAGTGTCATGTCCAAATTCCCAACCAGGCCTCACCTCAATCACGGCCACCTAATAATCCCCTTCCTTCCAAATTGCCATATATAACTACTCATCTCTCCACCTGATAGCTGATGTGTGGTGAGTGTTCTGGCGCAAAATGGCTACCGTGCATCACCCAGGTGGGTGATAAACATTGGTAGTGGATGAGGTGGGCTTTCCCCCACATTGTGTAAAGGGCTTTGGGTTCTTGAAAAGCGCTATATAAGCTGAACAAATTATTATGTTCAAAGAATATGTGATGTGAAACAGGTCAGACAATCATTTAATCATAATATATATGGAGCCTCCAAAAAAGGCCTAGTCCTTCAAGAGCAAAGATTGCACTTACAGTGCAAAATACTGTACATTTGAAACCGTAAAGGAATCTGGTCAAATCTCAATGCGTAAAGTTCAAGGTAAAAAATCCATTCTAAATGTGCATGCTTTTTTGGAACATGTTGCATGTGCATCAATTTCAAAATAAACATTTACCTTCAACAATACAGTTGTTTTTTGTTAAAATACAGATCAATGTACATTTACAAAATCACCCCCCCCCCCTTGTTTTTTTTTGGGCATTTTCCATACTGTCACTGTTCCATTTTAGAACAAAGTAATTAACTTATTATCCGGTTTTTATTTAAATAACGTAGGTGGGTAAGTCGTTGCATTGCAGGACACTCTACATCACGATGGTCATGGGTTCGAGCCTGAACATGGATTCTCAGACTTTCCCCGGGCCTCCTGCACGAGGCAGCACAAAAGTGGCGTAGTGCTGCCTGGGATTTGGGTTAGATAATTTCATTAATCTATCCTACCACGTCGCTCTCCAGCGACTCCTTGTGTTCAGATCGGGCGCCTGTAAATTCAATCACGGAAGTATAGTCGGTGGACATAATCATTCCATGCATGAACTGACTAAAGGCTTCCGCATTGGGTGAATAATGTGAAAAGAATCAGCGGCTCGGGCGACATGTGGTTGGATGAATCATATGCATGCCCCACGTCATCCCACAGATCTATACAAGTAGTTGCGGAACTGCCGACAAGGCAGGATTAGAGGGCATTGGGAAGGGAAGAAAATTGAGGGGGAAAAAAATCAAAAATAATAAATAAATATGCTTTGTTTGTGTGTGTCCAGGACTCGCGACTTAACTTTTTTCCTCCCCGTCCCAGTACCGTCCCGAAGTCCAATTTCAACTGTCCCGAACGGAACTTGAACTGTCCCAAAATATAAATACAATTTTTCATGTTTTAATACACCAACATTACTCTAGATCATATGCACCTGAAATTGATTTGTGTGGTTCTGAGGCAGATAAAGTCTACAATCCATAAACTTAAAGTGGAACTGACAGCATTAACTACTTTGCAGATTTGAAGCAAACAGACATACCCTAGCGTTCAAAGGTTTTGGGTCAGGAAATTGGCATTAAATTAATCAGAAATGATAGGCAAAAAATTATTAATTACTAATGAGCTATGTAGAAGATTTCATCATTAGGACACTGCAAAAATGGCAGCTGAAAATGTTGCTTTGCAGTTCTATGTGAATAATTGATATTAATAACAATAATAATAATATTAAAAACCCACTTGTTCACACTAGCATATTAACCTCAATTTCTGGCCTTTCCTTACCTTTCTGTTTGTAGCCTAAGTCATATTGCTTTATTCTTTTATTTGTGTTACTGTGTGTTGTGACACAGGTGTTTTTATTACTTTCCTTTTTTAGATTTAACACTTCTGTAAAGCACTTTGCTCAGGCTGTTGTAAACGTGCTATAGAAGTAAAAATGAACTTGAACATTTCTGGGTACCCCAGACTTTTGAACACAAAAGTATAATATATATTTGTTTTGCTCTAAAACCAGCCTCATATGAGGTTTTATGGAATTCAATGATTTAGAGTAAGGCAGTATAAATTGCAATTAGACTGTTAGGGATCAGTGAAGTGTGAAAGTATAGAACCTTATCACATCATTAACTTTTTCTTGAGGACCAAAAACACCAAGCCCTAAAAAAAACATTTCCCTTTCTATAACAGTGGAAAGTTCACAACAAAATAGTATTTGTAACAAATGGTAAGTACAAGTTCACAACAAAATAGTATTTGTAACAAATGGTAAGTACTTAACAGAAGTTGAGAAGCATCAATGACATAAAAAAACATTGTACTGTATAGCACCCACACCCAGCTTGAACACCCATTGCCTACCTTTGTCTAAATTAGATCGTTTTTTGGATAGTTAGTCCACTATTATTACATCTGGCTGAACTATAGCAGCTGTCAGTAAAGAATAAACTGTTGCTGAAGTTTCTTTAAAATGCCCTTCAATTAAGCCCTAACGCATCGCACACATTGACATTCCACTAGCCTACAGGCAATTGATGCGGCAGCACGTTGGCTGTGGTCCGGCCCGGTATAATTGAATGGTTTTCTAAGATTTTACATTTACATAGCCTATATCACCTTGCATTTACCATATGGTCAATATCCGATCATTGCAAATTATTTTTAAAACGTCCTGACATGCCAGTCAAACATGCATTAAACCTGAATTTCTTTTGTGTTCGGTTTTCAAAAAAACCTAAGTCTCAATCATATTTTTGCAACTTCATATCTTCTATTTTTATATGTTTTACCATTAGCCTATGCTAAATATTCATCTCTTACATAGCAAAGTACAAAAACTTCACCAAGTTTAGCCCTGGCACCTTCTAATTTTGTTAGAAGTCTAGCAGCTACATTTTGAATAAGCAGAAGCTTTTTGATAGTCTTTTTTGGGGAGCCCTGTCAAAAGACCACTGTCATTAATAATTGGGATGCTTAATTTAGCTTAATTGTACAGACGAAGGCATTCTGTTTTTGTTCATTACATAATACACCTTATTATTACATTTTTAAGAAAAAAAGTCCAACACCCACGTTTTGTAATGATCACTGCATTATGTAATAATTTATTCGTTATACGTAATTCACTGGATACAGACTTTTTTTCCACTTACCGGAGTGATTGCTGCAACTTCTCTATCCCGCCGTCAACTTGTTTACTCATACGCAGGCGACGAAGGAGGAAGAAGAGAGGAAAACGAGCGGGTATTCTATGCAGATCACAGACGAGATACTGCAATCCACCGTTACCGAGCATTTTACTTGCAAATGTTCAATCACTTGACAATAAAATGGACGAACTTCATGCTCGGATTATCTTCCAGCGGGACATTGCCAACTGCTGCGTGCTAGCATTCACAGAGACGTGGCTGGATTACACCATCCCGGACACGGCTATTACGCCAGCTGGTTTCTCCATCTACCGGCAGGACAGAACCTCGGAATCAGGTAAACAAAGAGGCGGAGGGGTTTGCATTATGATTAACTCTCGTTGGGGTTCGAATGCCGCAGTTATTTCAACACACTGCTCACCGGACCTGAAGCTACTAACTGTAAACATACGTCCCTTCTATCTTCCCCGGGAGTTTACTTCCGCTATAATCACAGCAGTCTACATACCTCCGCAGGCGGTTAAGGCAAGCGCGCTTGAGGGACTATATGGAATAATAAGTGGCTTAGAGGACGCTCATCCTGAGTCTGTTTTTATTGTTGTTGGAGACTTTAACAGGACAAACATGAAATAAATACTGCCCAAATTTCATCAGCATATTTATTTTCACACTCGGGGCGATCAGACCCTAGACCACTGTTATTCAACGATCCGTAACAGCTTCAAACCCATCCCCCGCCCTGCCTTTGGAAAGGCAGATCACATCTCCATTCTTCTCCTCCCTACCTACAGACAACGTCTTAAACAGGAAAAAAGGTTTTTCGGTCAGTTCAAAAATGGAGTGAGCAATCCATTACTACTCTCCAAGACTGCTTTGAAACCACAGACTGGGAAATGTTCCGTGTTCCAGCGGGTGACAACATTGATGAATACACTTACTCTGTCTCAGCATTCATCACCAAGTGCATAGATGATGTCGTTCCACGGGTCAATGTCAAGACCTTCCCCAACCAAAAGCCCTGGGTTAACGGTAATGTCCGTGCAAAGCTTGTAGCACGGTCCTCTGCCTATAACTCTGGGGACCCGGAGGCTCTGAGGAGGGCCAGATATGACCTACGGAAGGCCATCAGAGATGCTAAAAGAGACTACAGGGACAAATTGGAGTACAATTACAACAGCTCCGACCCTAGACGCATGTGGAGTGGACTACGGCAGATAACGGAGTACAAAGGCAGGAAGAGCTGCGACACCCACCCCCCCGCCTCACTCCCCGACGAGCTCAACACCTTCTTCGCACGGTTTGAGGTGGCCAACATCACCCCGGAAAACCTGGCTGAGAACCCAGACGACTGCACTCTGACCCTGGATGTGGCTGACGTAAGGAGAGCTTTCAAAAGAGTGAACCCGCGGAAGTCTCCGGGGCCAGATGGTATTCCAGGCCGTGTTCTAAGAGGATGCGCCGACCAGCTTGCGGGGGGTATTCACCTCCATATTCAACCTCTCCCTAACAAAGTCTGCAGTCCCCTCCTGCTTCAAGAAGGCCACCATTATCCCGGTTCCAAAAAAACCTTACATCACCTGCCTAAATGACTACCGCCCAGTAGCACTAACCTCAATCATCATGAAGTGCTTCGAGCGGCTGGTCAAAACTCATATCTGCGCCGCCCTTCCGGACACCTTGGACCCCCTACAATTTGCATACCACCCCAACAGATCTACAGACGATACAATCGCACTGACGGCACACACCGCCCTCTCACATTTGGAAAAAGGGAACACATACGTGAGGATGCTGTTTGTGGACTACAGCTCAGCATTCAACACTATTGTTCCTGCTAAGCTCATTGCAAAGCTCAGGATCCTGGGTTTTAACTCCTCCCTTTGCAACTGGATCCTGGACTTCCTAACGAGAAGACCCCAGATGGTGAGAATGGGCAACCT
>JACXGM010035582.1:0-11612 GCA_016801145.1 Umbra pygmaea | reverse complement strand
TATAATTATAATTATTATCTTCTAACATTGCAAGGTCAGCTATTGTGCGTCATTACGCATTGTGATGGCATGGCTTTTTATAACCATCAATTTGATTGTATCTGATAATCTACAGATGTATTAATCTAATTGTAAATGTAAAATAGTTCTGCACAAATAGAAAATCTTGAACCTTTCAAAATGGTTAAGACATGCATCACGATGGAACACATTTAAAAATTACACAAACTAAATGCATATAAATGAACACTATGTTTCTGTATGTTATTACGACATTTATACTATGAAAACAATATTCCCCAATTGACAATAAAGACTATCTATTTATTATCTATCTCATCATCATCTATTTATCTATTTATCTGCACCGCCAGACAGAGACATACACAAGAATATTAGTTTTAAACATTATTTTGTTCTGTTTACCGTATTATTTATGAGGATGAATTACATAACATACCAATATAATTAGCCTACATAATATATTTGAGTGTTCTTTTTGCAAATATGTGCAATATGTCCTTCATTTGCCTTTACGTTTAAATCTTGTTTCACCCGTTTTTGTGCGTACGCATGGGTCAGAGTTTCCGTGAAGGACCGCACATTTTCCCATCAAGTTTGCTTTTTATAAATCCCAATTATTGCGTAGAGAGATGCGTACGTCTTCTTTTCTGCGTACGCCAGCTTTATAAATGAGGCCCCTGACCCTGATTGCCAAAAAGGGTTTTGTACTAAGTCATGTTTGGCAAAGGGATCAAACACTTTTTTCACTCATTGTAATGCAAATCAATTAATAACTTTTTGAAATGCGTGTTTCTGGATTTTTTGTTATTCTGTCTCTCACTGTTCAAATAAACCTACCATTACAATTATAGACTGATCATTTCTCTGTCAGTGGGCAAATGTACGAGCTCAGCAGGGGATCAAATATGTTTTCCCCCTCACTGTATGAGCTGTGGTATGAACATCTGCGCTCCAGCACAGTTGAAATGTTGTGCTGACTGACCTGTGGCCATCATGTTGGTAACAGACAGGAACTCTGTAAAGGTGGCGTAGTTGGACAGGATGGTCTGAACGGGCACCTCGTCAGCCGAGCAGCGGATGTCAGCCTCCTCACAGAGGTGTCTGAAGCAGGACATGGCCACCAGCACTGCCTCGGCATCAGGGCTCCAGAGGAACATGTAGAGGCACACCTCCAGCATGGTCTGGGCCTTCCTGCAGTTGGGGATCCCGCTGCCCTGGGTGGCACACTCCTGAAACACCAGGAATGTTACACACTGGACTTTGTGTTCCATGGACATTGTCCAGGTTTAGTCCAGGTTTAGTTGGTTCAGGGTTCCTGCACTTACCTTGTTCTTCAGGAGGAACGTATTCCTGCAAATCAGGATCTCCCTCAACCACTTCAGCACCTCGGTACTGTTCAACAGCTGGTGGCCAATCAGGTTCTTACAAATCTGGGAGAGAACCTGAGAGCTGTGAACAGATTACACTATTATATTCCACTGGAAACGCCACACACACGTCCTACAACCTGAATACAACTCAGTCATTACCGGGAGTCACACTAGAACATGACTTCTGGGCCAAAACATAAAGGCAGTCCTAGTACCTGATGTCCCAGAAGGTTTCAATGGGGGCTTCAGGGTTCCACAACTCAATGGTCTCAGGCTGGTGGAGCTCTAACAGGGCCTGGGCACACACATACAATTTCAATTAAATTATATACATACTTTACTCCCACCTTGTGGAAGTTAGCGGAATTACAGCAACTACAAAACATTCAAAGCAACTCTCACAGTCATTGTAGAGGGAAAATAAAACATTAAATAATGAAAGGGCACAGTGGCACAATAACTCCATACATTACATAATGCTTGTTGTGAACAACAACTGAGAGAACTTTGGGGAATTCTAAAGAGGTATTTGGTTTGTCGCCATCTGCCTTCACTAGTTGAGGCACACTGAGGAGCTGGAGGCCACAGCATTTCCATTTGACAACAAAAGACGTTCTGTGGTGTGCTGACCAATAGAAACCCAGCACTTTAGGAAACACCGTTGTATGCAGCCGTACTACATACTACTACTTTTAAGAATGAAACAAATACAAATTTTCACAGTCTGCTGCCTTAGTGTTGATGACAATTTGCGTAATAGAGGTCGACCGATTTATCGGTGTGCAGATTAATCAGCCGATTTTTTGGCATTTTTTACATAATCGGTGTCGGCCAATATCAAGCCGATTAATAAGCAGGCGCATCTGCGGGCAGCCTGGTCGCCAGGCCCTGGTGTTGGTGTTGTGGAACACGCTGCTCCTAGAGTGAATTACTAGCAGAGTGAGCAGAACTTATCCAGTGACTAAGGAAGGAGAAAACAGTAAGGATTAAAATACTTATAAATCCTATTTAATGAAAGAACGTATAACATGTTAGTGCCAACCTTATGAATAGGCGACATGACATTCGGCTACTTTGGATATTGATAGCTGTCATGTTACAATAATTAAGCTAGAATTTTGCAATCACAGACAGTGGTACTGAGACTTTTATTATTTGTTTCGTTTGTGTGTCTATATTTAAGAGGGTTGTCAACTCAATGCAGAGAAAGAAGTTGTAGTTAAGAGACCACCGCACCATAGGCTAATGAAGGCTTTGCTTTGCTAGCGTCGTTGCTAGGGTTGGCAATAGTCTATGGTTAGTACAGACTAGACCCGCTGCTTATATGGCACCTGTGCCTTAACTACCCGTATCTACCGGGTAGTTAATCTTACTGCTAGTAAGATTGGAACCTAAATCAACCATTTATCGGATCAGCAAGAACTTCAAGGATAGAGGTTTTAATTGTTGTGAAGAAGATGTCAGAGTTGCCCAAGAAAATCCGGCAAGTGCCAGGACCGTCTCCTAAAGTTGATTCAGCAGTGGGATCGGGCACCACCAGTGCAAGCTTGTACAAAAATGGTAGCAGGCAGGTGATTGCATTTGCATGCACAGTGAGGCAAAGACTTTTGGAGGAAGGCCTTGTAGCAAAGAAGCCAATTCTGTTTAGGAAAAACATCAGGGACAAACTGATATTCTGCAAAAGTAACAGGGATTGGACTGCTGAAAAAAAATCATTTTCTCTGATGAATCCCTTTTTCAATTGTTTGGGCCATCCGGAAAACACCTTGTCTGGAAAAGACAAGGTGAGCACTACAATCAGTCCTGTGTCATGCAAACATTAAAGCATCCTGAGACCATTTATGTGTGGGGTTGCTTCTCAGCCAAGGGAGTGGGCTCACTTAAAATTTTGTCTAAGAACACAGCCATGAATAAACAATGGTTCCAACACATCCTCTGAGAGCAACTTCTTCCAACCATCCAAGAACGACCAATGGCTTCTCCAGCATTATGGATCACCTTGCCATAAGGCAAATGTGATAACGATGCATCTCTGGGAACAAAACATGAAAATTTTGGGTCCATGAGCAGGAAAATCCATAGACCTTAATCCCATTGAGAACTTGTGGTCGATCCTCAAGAGGCGGGTGGACAAACAATAACCCAGAAATTAACCATGCAAGAATTGACCATGCAAGAATGGTCTGCCAACAGTCAGTATGTGGCCCGGAAGTTAATTGACAGCATGCCAGGGTGGATTGCAGAGGTCTTGAAAAAGAAATGTCAACAATGCAAATATTGACTCTTTGGATAAACTAATGTAATTGTCAATAAAAGCCTTTGACACTTATGGAATGCTTGTAAATATACTTCAGTATACCATAGTGACTACTGACAAAAAGATGTAAGAACACTAAAGCAGCAAACTTTGTGAAGGCCAATACTTGTTTCATTCTCAGAACTTTTGACCATGACTGTACAATGCAAATATTCAACATAATCCAACCATAAATATGGGGTTGAACTGACCTCCATGGCCTCTTGTGAGAGATGAGCTGTGCAGGTCAAGGGCACTAGCTTAACAAGGCCTTCGATCAGCTCCGCTGTGCTGCTCTGGATCTCCTGAGCCTGCTTTTCTGTTTTCTACCAACCACCAACACACAGAAACACAAAGTGAGTATTACCAATTCATCCTCAACACCTTAGTAGTACACCTTTGTGGTAGTTGGTGTTGTGTTGGCGTAACGTGGCAGTTGGTGTTGGTGTAACGTGGCAGTTGGTGTAACGTGGCAGTTGGTGTAACGTGGCAGTTGGTGTAACGTGGCAGTTGGTGTAACGTGGCAGTTGGTGTAACGTGGCAGTTGGTGTAACGTGGCAGTTGGTGTTGGTGTAACGTGGCAGTTGGTATTGGTGTAACGTGGCAGTTGGTATTGGTGTAACGTGGCAGTTGGTGTTGGTGTAATGTGGCAGTGGTGTTGGTGTAATGTGGCAGTGGTGTTGGTGTAATGTGGTAGTTGTCTTGGTAACCCTACACATACATGTAGCATTAGTTTGGGGTCAGCATGAATGAGCTTGACCAGGGCGAGCAGGAGGCACTTATAGCTGCGTGTGTCCACGTCTGTGGCCTTCTCCTTGAACTTCAGACTGGTGGTCATCTTCTCTTTGAATGTCAGACTCTGTCAGAGAAACAGGCAGGTCTAAGTACCACAAAGATATTTCTACAAGGAGGTTAGGTGAAGTACGGAAAGTGGATTTGGAACCAGTGGTGTGTGTGTGTGTCAGGTCCTCCTCACAGGCGTAGGTCGTAGTGGAGGGTGTGTGTTCAGGCTCTGCAGCACTCGACCCAGCGTCTCTGAGAACATCTGACGCAGCTCTCCAGAGTAGCAGTACACTGCATCAACCTTAGGCCACCAGTCCAGATCAGACTGCAGGAGAGAAGAGTAGTGCAGAGTAACTGTGGGGAACGGACCTCCACATCAATACTATAGTTGTACTGACGGTTTTATGAGGCGTACATTGGTGATGATTCTGTGCAAGGAGTTCACCAGGACGAAATGGAACGTGGAGGGTGAGGAGGAGGCCAAACAGACCTGAGAAGATCAACAAAAGAGCGGACGGTGAAACACCTGCTTTGACCTTATAGGAAATAAAAATGATACACAATGGCAAAAAATAGTATGTGAACCCTTTTTTATCATTTAAAATTTTCTCCCCTCCCAATTCCCTCTAACCCTGCCTCGTTCCCTTTCTAATAATGGACTGGTTTATACCTGGGAAAGCAGGTAATTGTAAATAACTACTAGGTAAAATAAAAAATCTGAAGTGTTTCGCCCCCCAGGACCGGAGTTGATGACCCCTACTTTAGCAGAAGGTCCAGCCTTAAACATCATGTTCTCCTGTTGTAGCCCACTACCCTGAAAAGGACCAGCCTTTAACATCATGTTCTCCTGTTGTAGCCCACTACCCTGAGAAGAACCAGCCCTAAACATCACGTTCTACTGCTGTAGCCCACTACCCTGAGAAGGACCAACCTTAAAGTGCTGGTTGTTGTGAGGGTTGATGCGAAAACAGGAGACGAAGCAGTCGATCATGAGGTCCACATCTGCATTCTGGCTCCCTGCCCCACGAGAAAATGGCTTGGTAGGGTTGAAGAGGAGGCTCTAAGTAGAAAGAAATGAGGCTGCTTGTCACCACTGTACTATCCCAAATCTAACTGATACAATTACAAATCAAACAAATACAATTCAAACTAATACAATTTTCTCTACAAAAAGATTCCAAATCTCAATGAGCCTTCCTGGTTACATGTGGACTCACTGAGGGGCATACACTCACAACGTTCACTACAGTTTTCTTCTTTACATTAACAAAAGTACCTACCGGTTAGACATATTGTGCACACACTGTAAAATACAATTTGTACTAAACAAAATCAATGCTGAGCCATTTACGGTTTGGGTCTCTGTACAATTGAAGTAGATAATGGAGCCCTTTCAGTTACGTTTAAAAATGACAGAGGGGGGAGGGAAAGCTATGGAGCAAGAAAGTATGGAGATACAATCCCAGCTATAATTCACTCTGGATAAGATTTGCTACTAAATTACTTAAAGATGAAGTCTGCGATTTTGTCCACAGGTAGGAAATATGGTGCTATTGAGCAAAAACTGATCCGACTCATTCCACATGCCCCGTATTATCCAAACCACCCCACTTAAACTTGGCATTTCATGGCTACCTGAGGACAGCAATTTCAGAGACCACACACACATCAATTACATATTACCCATTCAGGCCCAAACGGGAGGTTTAAACTTCCATATTACTTTTTTATTGCAAAAGTCTTTTAATTGCATCTTTGAATTTCAATTAAAATCCATGCTGCTGTAGCGTCCCCTAGCCTCCAGAGGGCAGCAGAGTCGCTGGTTTCCTGACCTTCAGGTCCACAACGATGGACTGCACCAGCTGGAAGATGACCAGGTTGTCCTCCCAGTTGATGTATGTGGAGGCCTTGCATAGTTTGACACAAGCGATGGCTGCACTCTCTGTTAGCTGCTTACTGCCCCCCTGGCCTGCTAGGGCCTTCCTCAAGCTCTCCAGGAACAGTTTCTGTGGCGACAGAAAGCATCCAATTAGTCAGTCACAATATCTATTTATTCGTGCGCGTGCGTGCGTGTGCGTGTACCTTGTTGGCCTTGCTCTCCTCCACCACCTCGCGGGAGATGATGTGCGTGATCTCGGGGCAGAGGATGAGGAGGATGATCTGCAGGGGCCACACCGCCGCCTTCCTCTTTGGGCTCTCAGCGAAGCTGTCGACCAGGTCAAAGAGCCGCTCTGCTGCGTCTTAAGGGGGGTGCGGAGTCACAGGGAGACAGGCCTCAACCAGCAAAACACATCCAATAACACTGTCTGTCCACATGTCCTACCTTCTCTTCAGAATCACAATTTTACATGGGCTTTATTATTGCCTTCACAGATAATTATGTGTAAATAGTGACCTGCCATGTCGGTCTGGGGTCTCTGGTACAGCATGGTGAACTCATCGGGGTAGTTCTCCACCCAGTTCCAGAAGGCCTGAGGAGAAATGACACGGCACATGTTTTAAAAGCGTAACGCATCTGACAGCAACATCTTTCAGTAGTATGTTCCTGCACAACCGGAGGCTGCAGTTTTAGGACCCCGGTTCTAGGACCGCAGTTTCAGGACCCTAGTTTTTTGTGTTGACGCTTGAAACTTATACATTAATAAACATCCCGTCTATACACTTTTACTAATTTAGAGGTTTTTGTTACTTTAAATAAATGTTAGACAGTGGAACGATAGACAGAAATGATGTACACTACGGATTAAAATATCCAGATATTCAGTTGGGCTTCACTCTTCACTCAATAGCATGTAAGTAAAAACTGAAGGTATTGTTAATATATATTTTAGATGGGCTTAACAGCAAGGCTTCAGAGTGGTTAAGGTTAGGGTAAGGGTTTTGGTAAGACTTATGGATTTAATGATAGAAAAAAAATAATCGCCTCTCTGTATCACGCTGCAATCTAGACACAAAAACGAAGGTCCTGAAACTGGGGTCCTAAAACTGGGGTCCTAAAACTGGGGTCCTAAAACTGGGGTCCTAAAACTGCAGCCTCCGGTTTTGCAGGAATACCCTTTTTACATCATTAAGGCATTATGTTTTAATTAAAACACCAGCAATTAGTGAATGCTATGGATAGTAAAATGCTACAAAATATACTGGAGCACAAACCTTTTCCAAACTGTTTATAACAGCAAGCTGGGCGGGTTTCTTCAGTGCTTTGAATTTCAATGCAGTTTCTGATAGGATGAGACGGGTAAACCCGCATTAGCAAATCAAAACACACAAACATGACATCCAGTGAATCACCAATCCACATAGAAAGGAAAACAGACAAATAAATAATACAGAGGATGAACCATCCATATACAAATCAAAACAAACACACATAATCCAACAGATCTTCAGAAATAATACAAATCGAAATCCAGTTTGGGAGATGATACGATGTGAACGGTGAAGTCGGTAGCTACCTTGGATCAGTCTTTTGAGTTTGGAGCCGTCCACGTTGATGTACTGCATCAGCTCAATGTCATGGACATCCACAGTGTCTTCTGAGCAGATGGTCAACTCCTGCAACCTGGGTGGATCACAGTAGAGGAACAAGAAAGGGGGAGGGCTTCTGTTTGAGCTTTGTTCAAAGTCAAAAGTCAAAGTTGTTTATTTGTCATATACATCAGATAACGTCACATCATCCTATGCAGAGAAATTATTTTGACAAGGCTCGACACATCTACACAGAGGGCTTAAAAAGGTTATATACAATATAAAGAATTTTTAAAACAATAATAATAATAATAATAATAACAGCAATACACTATGTACTGAGCAGTGGTCCGGAGAGTGTACGACAGCAGAAGTAATAAATATTATAAATATGGCATGGAAAATTACTTTTAAAGGTGCATTGAATTCTGCTACATAAGATGTAGAGTGGATAAAGTGACCAGAGAATGTCAGGGCTCAAGAAATGATTTGTTTTGTTTTGTGATTGTGATCAATGTTCCATGTTGAGCTGCCGAATGGGAAGCGGAAAGAAACTGTTTTTTAATCTGGTAGTCTGTGCCTTGATGCTCCGGTAACGTCTACCAGATGGCAGCAGTGAGAAAAGGTCATGGCCTGGATGGCTGTGGTCTCTTGGAATGTTCTGTGTTTTCCTCAGGCATCGCTTGTGGTAGGTGCGTAGATGCCTTGCACGGAGGGGAGACAGCAGCTTATGATGCGCTCCGCTGACTTCACCACCCTCTGAAGGGCCTTACGATCAGCAGCGGAGCAGCTGCCGTACCATGCTGTAATGCAGAAGTATAGGCGCTTTTGGGCAGTTTTTGTTGCCGAGCTTGTCTGACGGGACCATGTGAGGTCGTCACTGATGAACACACCGAGGAACTTGAACTCTGGCACTCTCTCAACTTCAGCTCCATCGATGTGTATGGGGGCAAGACCCTCCCTCTGCCGTTTCCTAAAGTCCACTATCATCTCCTTAGTCTCGCTGACGTTGAGAGAGAGGTTGTTGCTCTGGCACCAGGTAGCCAAGGCATTTACCTCCTCTCTGTAAGCGGTTTCATCGTTGTCGGAGATGACACCTAGGATGGTTGTGTCGTCAGCAAACTTTATGATGATGATGTTAGAACTGTGTGTGGCCACACAATCACATGTGAACAAGGCATACAAGAGGGGACTGAGTACGCAGCCCTGTGTGGTCATACACACCTGCTCCATTCTAGTGACTAATGCAAGGCTCATCTGAATACATAGCTGCATGTCAATCAGTGAATTCAGCCAAATCATTACTATATGAAGAAGGTTAAGATAAAACTTATTGTTTAGATTAATTCCTTATAATATATTTTCAGAGGTGGCCTAAACCTTATTTATAGTACTGTGTAGGTTGATACAGTTTTGCCTAGCTTATTGTATAATTTGTACTACATCACCATTTCGCTGAATCCACACCATATCAAGGGATTTTCCGTCACAATGTGTACGTTTCAATAGGTAAATAACGTGTTTTCAGGACTTGCATGACTGATAAAACCATTCTGGATATAGGCCTTTTCCCAGCCGTCTCTGCAGCTCTGCAGGCCCAGAGACGGCAGCGTTACCTGGTGGAGATGCGGCTGAACACGGCGTTGAAGTTGTTGCAGCTGAGGGAGAACAGGACAACGGAGGCGGAGGCTCGGAGTTCTGCGGCGTGCTGGTGACCCTCGCGGTACGTGTAGATGAAGTGACAGATCTCCGGCAGCAGCTGCTTCACCAGCATGGTCTCGTCCAGACGCAGGCAGTCCTTCGATTGCTGGGGAACCAGGAGAACACAGCCATAATGACAGGAATAGGGTGTTCTTCAAGTTCCCTAAGAAACTAGCAGTGCTTTTCAGGTAATCACCTAAAGCTCCCATTGGCTCATTTCCAAAAGGACTCATCACTCTGACAGGCTCATACTGGCCCAGCCTACACACAACCACATTCAAAACATGCCCCTACACACCCGGCAAATAGGTTTACAAAACATAAAGGCAATACTGTCTGAAACCTATACAACACAAGCTATTCCTAATTCTAACAGAGGTTGTGTAGAGCCTATGAGCAGAGCAGCTGTCTTTCATCTCAACACATAGGCCAATGAAAGACCTATACAGGAAACTCCTGCCAATCCCATTGGAGACTGTAAAAGCACTAACTCAAGTCCAGGAAACACCTGCAAATGTAATCTTCAGCCGCAGGGCCGGTGAACAGAGCAGAGGAACCGTGTTTTCAGAGAGAAGAGAAAGCAAGAAGAAGAGGGTGAGGTGTACTTCCAGAAGCTGATCTCTGCCTGGTCCAGCTGGCTTTACTGCTTCAGAATATTGCACAGTTTGTACAGGTATACTAGTGCATCACTGCCAATGAACACTGTCGATATCGGGGAAGGCCATAGCAATTATATACAGTTGCAACTTGCAACCAAAATTATTCAACCCTCGGGTGGATTGTCAAAATTTCCAAACGTTCAGCTGTTTGCAATGAACAAGTCAAACAAAAGCAGTTGAAATAGCTCATCATAATGAATGCATCAAGTGGTTTCCCCAAATCCAACTTAAAATGCAACTCCAATGACTCTAGTTGCAAAATGTTCAACGCCCTAAATAGAATCCCTCAAAAACAGCACAAATATGCAAAACAGGTTTTGACTCAAGCTCACCTGATGCAACTAATCAAGGGGTTCATTAGTTGCACCAGGTGTGCTTGGGCTGGAACACATGAAATACCTTAACTGGCAAGGGGTTTGTTGAGTGTCACGTTTGACTGCGTGTGAAAAACATGTCAAAAGAATGGTCCAAAAAGATAACAGAAGAGTGGCTAAGTTCACAAAGAAGGAACTAGATACAAAAAGATAGCGATGGAACTGAATGTTCCCAGAGACACAGTTGGAAGCATAGTTTGCAAGTTCAAAGTTAAGGGAACTGTGGTTACACTACCTGGATGGGGTGGAAAAAGCAAGATTTCTGCTGCAACCAGATTTCTGAGACGGCAAGTTGTGAAAAACCCACATTGTCTGCAAAAGGCCTGCAGCAAGACTTGGTAGCAACAGGCACTGAGGTTTCAGTGAACACAGTAAGGTAGATACTAAACGCAGAAGGTTTCCATGCCAGAACTCCAAGACGTACACCACTACTGACCCAAAAGCACAAGAATCGGCTCCAATATGCTGAAAATCATAAAGAAGCCACAGAGGTTCATTGCAAACAGTTGAAAGTCTGTATATTTTTACAATAAACAGATTTGCAATTGGGGTACATTTTTTTTTAGCAAATGTAGATATGGAACAAGCTGAGATAATCTGGGAGAGTTGGATAGAACAAACAGAGCACAAGAACATGTAGGAGGTGTCTAGTCGATGGCATGGTGTTGACTCACCGACGCCAGGCACTTCTCCAGTGTGTCCAAGATGATGAGCTGGGAGAGGTAGAGGTTCTTCTCCGCAGCATCCCCAAATATCCGCTGGAGAGAAGATGCATTACACGTACACAATTGACGCAGACGCAGACACACACAGCAGACGCAGACACACACAGCAGACGCAGACACACACAGCAGACGCAGACACACACAGCAGACGCAGACACACACAGCAGACGCAGACACACACAGCAGACGCAGACACACACAGCAGACGCAGA
>JACXGM010035581.1:0-11636 GCA_016801145.1 Umbra pygmaea | reverse complement strand
TTTACAAAATGTAAATAAAGAAATGTCACAAGACATAGCCTACTTTCCGATGTTTTGGACTCACTCTCACTGAATCACGAGGTTATGAATGCATGGTAATATTTTTGCAATGTAGTCTAACATTAGACCGAGATTACTCTTCTGTCAAATAAGCTTTCCACTCCCGTTCTGCATTTCTGGGCATTTAAGTGGCTGGCACTAATTTCAACATCACGTCTCCTGAAGTCCTCTAATATTTCCTAATTAATATCATCACCACATCCATGATTCACGGACATGTTGCGTAAAATACAAGCCACAACGAATGCTGCGACTTGAGTAGTGTACCTGTTCTATCCAAACACCTGACGCGCATTTTCAATGTGCCAAATGTTCGTTCAATTAGGCTACACTGCGTGTTTTTGTGTGCTTTTGAGTAAACAGCATTTTACGCACTTGCTGGCATCATAAATTGTGTCATCATTAACCATGTATTTAACGGATAACTGTTGTCCCCTTCACAGCCACCCATCCAAGCTGGGATTCCTCATGGCAAAGTTGCCATAAATGAGTCGTGGCTTGAGCCTGAGTAATTCTGAGTAAAGACATGGGTGATTTTACTATTAGCATCGCAAATTACGTGTGTATACTTGTTGATTGAATAGGTTCCCTTGAGGTTGATGTATATCAGTGCAAATAATTCATTATGAATAATTTAAGTAAATGTGTACACTAGATGTATACCTATTTTTCACATTTTCGGATATCACAATGACTTCCTCGTGTGGAAATATTTTCCCTTCTAATTATGTATTGCAATAATAAAGAACTGCTGCATTTGTGTAGATGAGAGGAGCAAAGTGAATGCGCGTTGTGCACACGCTACATGGTTATGGTTAAGCATGCGCCCTCAAAATAGCATATGAATAACACGCCACTGACTTTAAACCAGGTTTTTCCTGGTCAGTGGCGGAATTGTTTTCGGGGACTGCAAGATAGCACCAGGGAACGTTTGCGCCGGAACACGCCTCTTCTTTTCGCTGAACCGCCCAACAAACGCAAGTTCATTCCCTAATTTACCGACGGGCGTCTGTGGAGGGAAAAGTGCCATATGCATCAGGTGTAAGATAGGAATGATACATGCGTTTGTGTAAAAACTCAATTGCGCTGGGTGTAAGATAGGGCCTATGGAGTTATTTGGTCTTAACAAGGGGCGTTATGTATGGCGGAATAAGAACACAGCGTTCCAAGAACAACACTTGCTACCCATAGTAAAATTTGGTGGAGGTTCCATCATGCTGTGGGGCTGTGTGGCCAGTGCTGGTACTGGGAATCTTGTTAAAGTGAGGGTCACATGGTTTCCACTCAATATCAGCAAATACTTGAGAATAATGTAGAGGAATCAGTCACAAAGATGAAGTTACGCCGGGGCTAGATATTTGAACAAGACAATGACCCAAAACAATGCTCAAAATCTACTCTGGCATTTATGCAGAGGAACAAGTACAATGTTCTGGAACATCCATCCTAGTCCCGAGACATGAATATCATTGAAAATCTGTGGGGTGATTTGAAGTGGGCTGTCCATGCCCGGCAACCATCAAACCTAACTGAACAGGAGATTTTTTGCAAGGAGGAATGGTCCAAAATACCTTCATCCAGAATCCAGACACTCATTACAGGGTATAGGAAGCATCTAGAGGCTGTTATTTCTGCTAAAGGAGGCTCAACTAAATATTGATTTGATATTTCTGTTGGGTTGCCCAAATTTATGCACCTGTCTAATTTCATTTTTATGCATATTGCACATTTTCTGTTCATGCAAAAAAACGAATATCACTTCTGAAATATTACTGTGTTATTTGATAGATCCAATTGAATTTGCTGATCCAAACACCCAATTATATATAGATGAAAATAATGGAAATAGTCAGGGGTGCCTAAACGTTTGCATATGAATGTATGCCCCTATTTTACAAGTCTAAAAAGAGAGAACATTTCATAATGTTGCCAAACAGAGACTCAAACATACCTCAGACTGTCTGTCTCTGCCAGTCTGTCCCTGGCTGTCTGTCCCCAGCTCTGATGTCTGTGTGCCCTCTGTTGCTTGCCATAATGACATCATTATGAAACATTTCCATTAGCCTTTCACTTCTTTCATAAGAAAATGTGTATCTATTAGTCTTTCATTTATTAGGCTACCTGGCATGCGCACAGTTTGCAGTTTATTTACAGTGGAAGATCGGCTTCTATCATCTATTGTCTTCAATAATTCTATAATGGGCTTCGATCTACCAGATAGATAGAAAATCAGCTAGCAAATGTGAAACGGATTGTAGTGACAAGGGTTGACACCATTTACACCAACTAATCAGCAACCTTTTGTAATTTTAATATAGTTTAGCCATGTTTTTATTTTATATTGGCTAGCTTGCCACAATAGCTAAATTTATAGAGCTAGTGAGCAACAATTTTTTTTTTCTGTGGTGTTTTCAATAATCTTTGCTATTGTAAGTTTACTCCTAAGATAAATAGACAGACACAAACACTCTGTCAACTTTCTAGCTTCTCTCATTGACTTGAATTCAAACAGCTGTAAACACTCACATTAATTTAGTTAGCAAGCATCAGCTAACATAGTAACTTGTAATTTAATGCAGCAAAAAAAAGACTATTTATATAAAACCAGTCTTTGTTTTTAACCTTATTTATATAAAACCAATGTTAAAAACAATATCTGGCTTTATATAAATAATGTTAATGTGTTTAATGTCTTTTATTTTAGTCATGTTTTTATTTTGTATTGGCTAGCTTGCCACAATAGCTAAATTTACAGAGCTAGTGAGCAAAAATTTTGTTTCTGTGAGGTTTTTAATAATCTTTGCTATTGTAAGTTTACTCCTAAGATCAGTAGACAGACACAAACACTCTGTCAACTTTCTAGTTTCTCTCATTGACTTGAATTCAAACAGCTGCAAACACTCATGTTACTTTAGTTAGCAAGCATCAGCTAACATAGTGACTTGTAATTTAATGCAGCAAAAACAAAGACTATTTATATAAAACCAGTCTTTGTTTTTAACATTATTTATATAAAACCAATGTAACCAATGTAATTTAATGCAGCAAAAACAAAGACTATTTATACAAAACCAGTCTTTGTTTTTAACATTATTTATATAAAACCAATGTTAAAAACAAAAACTGGTTTTATATAAATAATGTTCATTTGTTTTATGTCTTTTATTGTACAATGTTCTTTGTTTGAACTAGCTGGTACTTACTGGAGGTCAATTGCTAACTGCCTGTATCAACTACTGAGAGCTGGGAGGCAGTGGATCAAACCATTGTGAGGCAAAATTCAGGGGGGTTGCATTCCTTTGGAACTTTAAAATTAGCTTCTAAGTGTCTACAATCAGCACAATTTCTTTACATATTATTAATATTATTGAAATTACATAGTTAGGAATACAGAATATATTGGGGGGAACAAATCCTATTTTTCCCAGGATTGGGTGGGACGTGTCCCCCTACAGGATATCCACCTATGCCATGAACATCATATTTGTTTACTGTTTTATATATTGTAGACTCAGCATTGGAGATGTTAGCCCAGCGGTGGGCAAAGCTTGAGGGCCACATTGAGTTTTTGAAACCAAGTAAAGGGTTGCATACTATAGCTATGCATGAAAAGTAGGAAATGTTATTTTATTAAATTACCTTCCCGCTCACACACACACACAATTACGTGTGTAAAAGTGTTCATTGTATTTGAAAAATGATTGAAATTACTTTCCATATGTGCCGGGGAGTAGGCTAAATGATCTTGAAACAAACAAATGATGTCATATAGAGCCCAAAAATACAAAATGTATGTTTAATTTTTAGTTAATTATTGTAAACCACGATGAACATCACTGTAAAAAATCTATATTGGCATGCCCACATGTCTTGAGAACCAGTGTGAAAAAGATTGGGGGACATACAAATAAATAAAACACTGTTTAAGAGCAGGGTGATGTCCTACCTCCTTGCAGAAATGTTATTTTGTCATTTTCACTTCCTGCTCCCTGTCTGTAATGTTTTTAGTAAACCAAAATATAGTTGGAGAAAAGTACCCAAATATGAGACTCCCTCCGGTTCTGATTAACCCACATGGACAAACCACCCTCCTTTTTCCAATGGTACCAAACATTTCTCACAGTTAGATACAGGAGCTATAAGGCTTTGACACTGTCATGCGTCAATTGAATTCTAAGTGTTTTAATTAATTTTTAAATAGCCTTGCGAGCCGGATCAAAGGGTCATACTTTGATACGCACTACAAACAAATCATAAGATCCCTTTCTAAAAATTATAAATCAATGTCTGAAAATAAAATATACAAATTAGAGATGCCAACTGCTAAGCCAGTCATAGTTTTTAATACATTAGAATCAGCTGCAAAACTCAGTCATGATCTGAACCTGAGATTTGACCTCAGTTTGCTGTCATTATGCAAATAATTGCTTAAATTATTAAAACTGTCCATTTTGGGTCAATATACACAAAATGCATAACATTTGACCCCTCGCTAAGATGGATCCATAGACATTGACTTACTATTTAAGTTGTTTATTTCCCTAATCATTGTGTTGAATTTTGTAGTTGATAATATTTTGCCCTAGTTGAAGATGATTGTTCCAGATGAGGCCCATGGGCACAAGTGTTTTTGGAGTGTTACAATTGTTCGGTATGTGCTTGGGTGAAATTAACAGTTTTGTTTTACTGCATAAACCACTGACAACATTTCTCCCAAAATCCTAATTAAAAACATTATCCTAGAGAGCATTTATTTGTAAAACATTAACTGGGCAAAATAACAAAAAAGGTGCAGTGTTGTCAGACCTTCAATAATGCAAAGAAAATAAGTTTATATTAATTTTTAAACAACACAATACTAATCAGTGAACTTAATATTTGGTGGAATAATGAATTATTGTATAATAATATGTGGCTTTCATGCATCTTGGTATGCTCTGCACCAGTCTTTCAAATTGATGATGGGTGACTTATCCGGGCAAATATTCAAGCATCTCTGCTTTCTTTCATGGTTTGTGACCATCCATCTTCCTCTCGATCACATTTAAATTTCTAAATGGGGTTGATTTAGGAATAAATTTAATTGGTCTCTGAAGTTGTCCAGAGCTGTATAATATTAATCGGATGTATTATCTAACACACACTGGTAGTTAGAGGCCCTGGTATTGGTTGTGGAGGGATTGAGGTGTCTCTTTATTGGTTGTGGAGGGACCCTAATATATTTTGTAGAGGGGCCCTAGTGTGGTTTGTGAAGGAGTCCTGGTTAGAGTTGAGGTGGTGCTGGGTGGGCTGGGTCTGGTATGGGTTGAAGTGTAGAAAGTGCAGTCAAGGGGCTCTTGATGGGCTAAAGGATGCACATATTCGAGCACTATCAGCCTCTCTATCTACAGTACATTTTGCATTCACGGTAGCTTGTCTTATAGGCCTCAGACAATTTGTGCCCCCAATAGAGGCATGACGCCTCTAAAGGCAAGTATGGGTCCATATATTGATCTATTAATCTACTATTTATCTAAAACAAAGAGAAATTACTATGTTTAAGCCAAATCAACTGAATTTAGGATAATCATAGAAAATCAATTAAATTGATAAAATTAGGAAACGTTACGATTGCTTTTACGTTTATTGTTGTTGCAAGGTACCTACATAAAATGTAAAATGTTGAAGCAGACATTTTAAATTATATTTTACTCAATAATTACCATTAAAACCTATTGGTAATTGAGTGTAAACAAGTAGATTTACATCCTTCAAAAACAGGACAGTGTTCCATATGACATTAAACTAGCCTTCAATAAAGTTTGGTAACAAAGAACCTGTCAGACAGGTATTAAATAACTGGAATGATTATTACCATAAACAGACATCAACCTACATGTATCACACAATCTGTCACATATGATCATATGAATTTAGCATCTAAATGTTTGATGTACAACATATAATTTTCCTAATACAATCAAACATTTGGCCATTAAATTAAAAACATTCAAAATCAGCAACAAGATTGTGGATGTCATCCTCTCAGTCTGAAATGTTCTGAATGACGATGAGGTAACAGTCATCTTCTGTAAGGGATAGTAAAAAGTATTACAAGCAAATATTGATCCTCAGAAATGTCTACAAATGCAGCCTGACAGCACACTCTATAGGGTCAGATGTTCTCAATTGAGTAACACAACTAGATGTGGAAAATTGAATGCATTCAACCACAAAACACTATAGAGTGTGGTGCCAGAACAGGAGGAGGACTAATTCAAACAGAAATCTGTCCAAGTGAAAATAACAGTTGATGAGTGATAATGAATTACCATTTTGATACACGATGCTAATTTTAAACCAATGAACGTTTGGTAATACTTAGGTTGTTACAAATACAGTATATGATTATTTAACTTTTTTTTAATTTTGGAATGATGAAATAAAGCATTTACAAATAATAATAATACAAAATGATGTTGGGTCTAATACCCCAATTGTGAAGAAAGAATGTTGGAATGGTTAGCCTAAGAAGCGCATGATGCAGCATGACAACCAGAACACAGTGCCAGGGAATGCAACCAAAATGGTGTCCCCCTCTCCCAGATGCATTGTGTGAAATTGGTCAGGTGAGTGAAACTACAAATCAAAAATAGAGGCAGACACAGCAAAAATACAAAATTCCTGGCCCAAATAGCTGGGTAACTACAACGGTGCAGTGGGTAATTCATTTCCACCTTCCAGCAAATGGACCAACGACGAGTTAAAGTACTTTTTTCACTCTGCTCCTGTAAACCATGACTTTTCTTACTGCTTTCTAAAATGCTTGAAAATCAGAGGCATAGATCTGAAATTAATTTTAAATACAAACAAAATATACAAGGCCATGGTAAAATAAATGCAGTGGAAACGCTTATGTAGAGGTCATGTCAACTTCTGTGCAAAGAAAGATTCATTTTAACATACTTTTAACCAATTTGAACATAACCCGTCATAGATTGATAATACTATAACCCTATTTTCTTAGCCATGGGTCACAACTTTAGGACTTAGCAAATGAAAAGGGCTTATATGAATGGCATCTCTATGTAAAAATAGTAATTTACCAAGTATCCCTGCAGAAACACATTACTTATCAGGCTTAAAATCAAATGCAGCATGATAATTTCATGTATACACGAGCTAGCACACCTGAATGAATATATCTTTAAATTATTGATTGATTCAGGTGAGCTAGTTTAAGGCAACAACAAAATTGTGAAATGGCTGTGGGTGCCCTGAAGAGGTTCCAGAACCACTGCCTTACATGTTGAAATATTTAACTATTGCTTTCCCCTTGTAGTCAATTACCATCAACTGGTCTAAGGACTAAATGACTCTGTGCAAACATGTACTCTGGCAAACATGCCTTGCATCTTCAACCAAACTTAAAGCAGTACTGAAAGTTTCGCTGAAGGACAAATGTGTCTACTTCTGATGCATGTATGCATAGCTTACTTGCTGACATTTTTTTGTTTGTGTACTATTTACTGTTAGTTTTTTTTTCAAAACAATTATGTATACAGGCCAATCAATGTGTTCTCCATTAATAAAGGTAAATAGAAAAATTAATTCAACATTCTGCCGTGCAGAGACAATTAAGACATTTCTGATTACTTCTTTTAGAATGATTTATCTGTGGAGTAACCATGGGAACAGTCAGATTTTTTTATTTGATACAAACATCCAAGATAAATTTAGAGGTAATGCAACCATGAAATAATAATTACTGGGGTATCTAATGACTAAGACAAACACTATAATTAATTACCTCGACCAAACATAATCTCATTCTTCTTGGTGGATATCCTAAAAAAGGTGAGGTCATTCTCTGGGTCAATATCCTTAACCGTGCTACGTGCCATCAATACTAACTGATGAAGGTGTCCAGCACACTGCAACATGTCTGAGTTGTCACAGGTGTTCCTGATAGGATTGCCTAGTGTACAATGAAAAAGGGAAATATTTTCAAATGGACACTGTGCATCGACTCTTCTGGAAAACATTGCCTTCTTGTATGCATAATTTCCCCATGATATAACCAAAACAAAGGATTATAATGGCATATGTAACCAGTTAAATAAACTAATTAACTAAGTATAATAAACTAAGTTCATATACAGTTGTGTAGCCAATCACTGAATTACACCTACTGTACCTTGAGCATTGAGGATAAGGTATCCTTGCACCCCTTTCACACTCTGAATTCTCTTGAGGGTTTCCTCTACATCAGCCTGTAATTGCAATTATTTTAGATGTAATAATTAAAAAGTCATCAAAATAAAATAGGAGAGCAAATCAAAACAATAAAGGTTAACTAATGCTTGCCTATCTAGGTAAATTTAGCAGGTCAACTTGAAAGTGAAAAGAACATGGACAGTGGTGGCTAAGCATTTAATCTATTGTTTGTTAAGTGCAATTGGCCTGTAGAGGTCTAGTATAAGGTTGTTATCACACCTATAGTTCGGTGAACTCAGTGCGATTCAGGGGTGAAGTTGCTACATTGTTGCATTTTTCATTTGGTTCGGTTTGCTTTCACACTGCACTTTGAGAAATGCACCAAACACTAAACACACGTCACATGGCCGGGCTGTTGCCTAGCAATGGAACTCCATTGAAAAGGTCCAAGGCAAACTCGCCGTCACTTCCTGGTCTCAGAAATAATGGAGCAACACCAGATTTATGAGATCTTAGGGTTTTTGGTTTTGCTTTGGTGTTTCCATCAATCAAATATTGTAATACAAGGTGAACACTATGAGCATCTGACAAGGCATGGAGTTGTGGATCATTTCATCATTCGATAGAGACGAGTGACAGACTTTAATGTATTGTTGGCATAGTTTTTTTACTTTTATGCGACAATGATTAGCCGTACAATTGAAAACCTTCATCTTCTTGCTATACAATTTAAACACTTCTGTGTTTTTGTGTGTGACCACAAGCAATTGAGTAATTTGGTCATCTGACCATATTTGGATTAGGGCTTTCACCTCCTCATCTGCCCGCGTCTGTCCCTGAGACATTATTCAGTATTGTTTCACACTAGTGTCTCCTTCTCTACCCACAATGAAGTGTTTTTTGGTCTGTTCCTCTATTTGGTTCGGATCACATTCTCACCTAAAATGAACCAATCTCTACTTCACTTGGAAGTGGAAAGAGACCCCCATTTTCAAGCGGACCAGAGTTTGGTTGTTTGATCCTCAACAGACTTCGGATGAGGTTTCACACCAGCCCAAACAAACCGGAATATCTGACCAAATGCTCCAGGGTTTGTTTTAAACAGAACAAACGAGGCAGGTGTGAAACCATGTTGACAGTGTTTGACAAGATAACAGGGTATTTCAGAAAGCAGGGTTAACACACTCTGAGTTGAAAACACAACTCTGGGTGGACTGACTCTGAGCTGTCAAAGTTGATGGTTTAAAAAAAATTTCAGGCAACTCTGAGTCTAAGCAACCCTGAATTAAGCACGAGCACAAAGATATAAAAAGCCATCATCAACAGAACACAGATAACACCGTTCATCATGGCAACAGGAGAAAAAAAAGACTTGAACCGCCTATTTCACCCCAGTGTAATTAGAAATAGTAATGACTGCTATGCTGAATATGAACTGACAGTCAAAACTGCACTGTGTACTGTAACTGTTCAATTTTTTGTCCTGTCAGCCCGAATTTTATGTATAGTGTTTATAATTATTTTGTATACATATGACTTTACTGAACACATGGATAATACAGGCACAATATAACTAAGTGCTGAAAATTCGTTGCAAGTTAGATATTGTAAAATGTAAATTTTGCTATTCTACTATTGTCTGTATTTTGTCTTTAAGTTTATGTTTTCCATCCCTGGATCCAATATGCTAGTTCCTAACATATACTATTCCTAAAACATTGTTTTCATATATTTATTTAATTTTTCTAAAAAGTTACATAGGGCAGGTTTAAGAAGAAAAGCAAAACCATAGCAGGTGCAACATACTGTCTTTGTATGACACTGGGGATGTGAAGGAGCAATGCAGGTGGAGAATAAGCTTCTTGTGTGATGCAGGTTGAGAATAAGCTTCTTGTGTGCTGATACTGTTCCTGAGATTTCAACAGTTTTAAACAGTTTAGTACACTAATTGATCATTTGTGCACAGTAGGTTGGATTTGATAGTAAAATTCCTAAATTAAGCCTAACAAACTCAATACATTCATAAACATGATCATACAATGGGCATTGATATTTATTGTAGCTACTCTGAGATGGTGGCTTTTAGGTGGTATTTTCATAATTTAGCTTGATCAAAGGTGGTAAATATAAGTGCCATCTATGCAGCCAATATCACACATGAAACCCTGAAACATATTGAATTAAATACTTTGTGTTCAAAGTCTCAAAACGTAACACCAAATTAATTATTGATTTGACTAATAAATGCAAAAACTTGAAATAATTTGTCTAGAAATAATTTGTTCAGAACTGAGAGCATGTCCACGTCGAGTCATGTGAACCATGTGAGGGCTAGGAATATTGTTCAGATAAATGATCGATTGTGCCAAAAAAATTGTAAAGAATAGATCAAATAAATTCATTGGGGAATGATACAACATACAGTCGGGGTCTAAACAGACTTTCCCAACGGAGATTTCTGTTGAGTATTTGTGCTTCAAAATCAACTGGGTCCTTGAGGACAGGACACGCCATTCAGACGGCAGGTTTGGTTGCAGTTACAGCGTAGGACAAGTCACAGAATATGTTGCCATGGTAACTGACTCAGAGTAATGCTGAACTTGCTTTTTGAAACTCCAGAGTTTCCATCAACACAGAATTTTCGCTAAACCCGCTTTCTGAAATACCTCCAACAAAACAAGTTAGCTAGCTAGATAATTACAGCAGGTCTAACTATGCCTACTGTACCAGACAGCTATGCTATGACAACCAGAATAATTAAATCTTTAGCTTCTCGCTAACAGTTTAAATGTGACAATCTAACACTTTATTTAAAACAGATCATATATATTATGTATGACACGAATGTCAATGAATTAATAAATATATAATGCACTTGCCATTTTTGAAGGCGGAGGTGTAGCTAACTGAAAAAACCTGAAGCGTTGTTGTCAAAGGTATTGGTCGGAAAATGAACCCGTTACCAGAAATGTCCCGCGCTTCACGTGAGCGCGCACGAAAGCTGCTCTGGTAATTTGCGCTTTACTCTGTTGTCAATTTAGCCTAAGTTTCTCTGTTTTTTTTAGCTAATGTGTGTAGCTGAAAACATTATTTATTGCAGGGACAGGCAGTGAATGTGGGATTAGGTAGCCACAGACATACACTAAAGCCAGGGTTGCAACTCTCACGCATCTGGCGTGACACTTACCTTGCGTTCACATCTGTTTTTGGGGAAAGCGAAATTGTTCGCCTCGCGTCGCTCTCCAGCCTAGAACTCGTCGCTCTATGGGCGTTTCGTGGGAAATGTCAATCACTTGAGTATTGGTCTTTCATATAATTGACTTAAATAAAAACACATTTTCATTCGTTTATTTTTGTATGTGTTTCTCATTTCTTAAGAA
>JACXGM010035580.1:0-11636 GCA_016801145.1 Umbra pygmaea | reverse complement strand
TCTCTCTCTCTCTCTCTCTCTCTCTCTCTCTCTCTCTCTCTCTCTCTCTCTCTCTCTCTCTCTCTCTCTCTCTCTCTCTCTCTCTCTCTCTCTCTTTTCTTTTATACAAATGCTGTCAATCCACACAAATAAAATCCACAGCTACAAATAGATCTTTTGTTGAAAGCTGCCCGACTCCCGTGATAAGTGATTGTTTATTCCTGATGCATTCATATGGCAGCTGACACACCATCACCCTCACATCCCAAAAAGCCATCTGAAGTTACCACCAATACACATGCTACAGGAGCAGTGTAACACAAACAGAGGAGAGCGCACTTCAACCCAGAAATAGTGGCATGTGTATACAGTAGCTACAAATATCACGTCAACCCACAGACAATGGAAAATGTAAAGATACAGATATCACATCTCGGGTCTCGATGAAAGAAACATATTAAAGATCAAAACTTTACTCTATATTGTGTAAATCATTGAGAACAAAATTAAATAACAACAGTCATTGGAAACCAAAATCACCAACCGATTGAGGGCTGGATTTATACTCACGTCAAAAATCTAAGTAAACAATAGAAATCACAGGCTGTTCCAACCTGCATGAATGTCATCACAACAACTCATAACTTGACTCCGTAATGTTTATGGCCCCCACGTGACTATGTGCGCCACCAACAATGTCTGGGCATGATCCTGATGAAATGGATGATGGTGTCCTGGGGGATCTCCTCCCAGACCTAAATCAAGGCATCATTGAGTTCCTTGAAAGTCTGTGGCGCTACTTGGCTGTGTCGGATGGACCGATACATGACGTCTTAGAGGTTCTCAATTGGATTCAGGCCTGGGTAACGAGGTCCATGAGGCCGGGCATTGTCCTGAACCAGGAGGAACCCAGGGCCCGCTGCACCAGCCTAAGGTCTGACAATGGGTCTGAGGATTTCATCCCGGTACCTAACAGCAGTCAAGGGAAGAATTTGGCTAGCACGTGGACGTCTGTGCAGCATAGAGCCCTGTATTGCACTGCTGGTTTGCTTCTAAAGCTAAAAAGGGTTTGGCCTGGTTAGTCCCTGGATCGGAGACCAGTGCTGCTGGAAGTGGTGTTGGCGGGCCAGTAGGGCATTGGGAATAAAAATCATTCCCAATGCCCCAGGGTAGTGATGGCGATATCTACCCTGTGTAAGGTGCCATCTTTCGAATGGGACGTTAAAACGGGTGTCCTAATGGATGTCACTAAAGATCCCATGGCACTATTCGTAAAAGTAAGGGTGTTAACCCCGGTATCCTGGACACATTTCCAATCTGGCGCTCATACCATCATGGCAACCTAATCATCCCTATCTCTCAATTGGCTCATTCATTCCCCTCTCCCCACTTCTATCCAGGCCGTTGCTGCATATGAGAGTGTTCTCAGTCAACTTGCCTGGTGATATAAAGGTTTAACTAAAAACTAAACTGTGCGACCCTCCAAGGATATGCTTCCCAGACCATCACTGACCCACCACCAAACCGGTCATAATGGATGATGTTGCAGGCCATAATGGATGATGTAGCATTCATCACGGCGTCTCTAGACTCTTTCAAGTCTGTCACGTGATCATTTGTAAAGACAAAAGTATGCCAATGGTGGACCTGTCAATTCTGGTGTTCTCTGGTGAATGCCAATTAAGATGCATGGTGCTAGGATGTGTCCTACTAGAAGACATCGGGCACTCATGCCACCCTCATGGAGTCTTTTTCTGGCAGTTTGGTCAGAAACCTGCACACCAGTAGCTCACTGTGTTGTTGCCTTTCGATGGCCTTGTCCAGATCTCCTTGTGTAACTGCCCATTTTCTGGTATCTACTCCATGCTCTTGAGACTGTACTGGGCGACACAGCAAACCTTCATGCACCGGCATATATGGATGTGCCTGCAGGAACTGCCTCGTGCTACCAGTAGTGACAAAAACACTAGCAAAATGCAAAACTGAAAAAGAATCAGTTGAGAGGGATGAGGAGATAGCAATTGTCTGTGGCCACCACCTGCAAAGCCATTCCCTTTTTGAGGGTTGTCTTGCTGTTGCCTCTCCAGTGCACCTGTTGTTACTTTTATTTGCACCAAAACAGGTGACATTGATTCATCATTGCTTATGCTTCCTAACTGGACATATTGATATTCCTGAAGTAACATTGGCTTGGTGTTATACTGCGTGTTTCCTTAATTTCTCTAAACACTGTAAGTTGACAAAATAAGCGAATAATTACTAATACAAATGATGTACTTTGTTTAAATAGATATGATGTACTAGCAAATTAATTCATGTTTTGGTTGCAAGGCAGAGTCTTGTTGAAAACAGGAAATGACAAACTTCCCTGAAATAATTTTACTTCTGGGTAACAGAGAATATGCAGAGCTTAATATTCAGTGTCATCAAGACATCAACCCTTCTGGCTTAACGGCATGTCCTTTATAGAAGTCCTTCCAATGTTCTAACCATGATCCTTGAAGGTCTCTGGACAGAGGGGACAAGTGTAATCACAACCCTCTGGCCCACATTCAAATCTAGCCAGCCGCATAGCGCCTGTACTTTTGCCAGCCAATCGGTGACTAGTCTACAATATATCTAGTGCTCTGATTAGAGGCCAAGTGTCTTGCAAACATTCCCCCCCCCCACTTGTGAACGTTTTGTGAGCACAAGCTCAGAAAAGGAGATTTACAGTCGGATACACTAAAGACACAGGATATTCCTTTCTCTGCTGACGTCCTTTTTGATGTCCCCTTTGCATCTCAACGGTGGCCACTAAAGAGCATTTGTATGGTAATAAACATTATTATGTAACCTAGACACCCAAGAGAAGTGAGTGAGATAATACACTCACATTAGTACAACATCAATGGACAATAACACTGTCATTATCACAGTGGCTGCAGAATTCTAATGATCATGATTTGTATCTGTCTTTGAAGTTGCGCCCTGGTTTAGTTCAAAAAGCCCATGTGCAGACCAACCCCACCAGCTCGTGCTCAATAGAACGAGTTAGAGAGTGCCCTGCCAGAGTTCTGTAGAGATTTAAAACGACATGGGTCCAAATACTTTTTTTTGGTTTGATGTTCTCTGAATCCTTATTAAAATGATTGGCGGGACACAAGTATGTTAGTGTGATGTGCGTTTTCTGTGCGTGTGTATGCCTGTGTGGGTGTCTGTTACTCTGACAGGACTCGAAATAGAGGAGGTTGTGTATGAAGTATGGGAATATCCAATCACATACACAGTCAGAGACACAGACGGAAAAACGTGGGGATGGGGGTAGCCATGGCAACGGCGAGGCCCAAAGGCTAGTTACTGAAACCGAGTTAATTATGGAGAGGAGGGAGATAGCTTTATCTTTCTCTGGAGGCACCTCTCCACTCCCTCTGTCACAGCAATACTGTCAAGTGCAAAAGGTTTAATTTTTTTCCTTTATGAATGAAAGGAGTGATAGAAAGAAAAAGACAGAGGGCAGAAATGCTGAGAGGGAGGGAGAGACGAGGAGATGATGAAACTTGAGGGTTGACAGCGGCTGTTTTTAGGTACTGATAATACCCTAGACATAGAAGTGTCTCACAGCCTGGACTAAGGGTCTGAATGGATTCAACTGCACTGATGCAGCCAAGTCACTAAAATTCTAAATTTTTACATTTCTTTTTAAGTCATTTAGCAGACTCTCTCATCCAGAGCGACTAACAGTAAGTACAGGGACCTCTATTCGGGTCCTAAGACCCTAGTTCAAGTACATATCTGAGTCCATTATTGTTCCTGGAAGTGGATGCAGCAGTAACTTGGCAGTGCCAAAAGTTGCTTTCTAAAAAAATGTAAGTAATTGGAATGGGAAGTGGAATGTACTGCTTGGAGTTTACAAGTTTACTTACTTTGGAATCTGGCTATAGGTTCAACATAAAACTAATGACTGCTTTTATGTATTGTAAAATCATAGGCAAAATGACATGCGTCTTATTAAAAAATTAAACCATTCGATCCTGGTCACAGCATTTCCGACAATGCCCGGAGCCCCAGCATGTGGCAGCACAAATTGGTGCTGGTAGAGGTGTAGAAAGTCATAATAGTGTGCCTTGCCACGTCGCTCTCCAGCAACACTTTGTGTGCAGATTAGGTGTGTGTGAATTAAAATGCGGAAATATAATTGGCAAATGTGTAACCCTTCCGCAAATATACTGACTAAATGCTTCCGTGTTGGATGAGTAGTGTGAAAAGGATCGACCGACTTGCAAATGCCGAGGAGTTGCCGTCAAGAGGAATTGGACATAACCAATTGGGAGAGAAACTAAAACACTAAATCATAATGAACACCAAAAACTATAAGAAACTAAAAGCCTACACAAAGAAAATAATGCCCCATGATTTTCAAATCAAAGAGAAAAAGTAGAAAAATGTAAAACAGCCTAGATACTGTACACTACACGTGTCACATTGCATTGCCATCAGCGTCCGGTCAACTTCATGTTTTAGCTGCATGTTGTTTGAAAGCGGAGAGCTTTATGAAAGGTACATGCACCTATGAACGTTAATCACAAAATAACTTTAAAACCTTAATTATAAATTCTCTGAACCTGCAACACTTTCCAATGTCAGTAGCAAATTAGCAAGCCAGTGTAGAAGGAGATTCGAAACGTATTAAAAATATTATTGATACCTACACTTTCACTTCAATTATAAAGTGTTTTGTTGTCTATCATCCATGTTTTACCATAGTAAGATTGGTGTGCCAGCTGGACTGCAGCGTCTCCCAACAAATGCCATTCTGGAACATAGAGTAGTCTGACAAAAGCAGGGCCAGTAGCCCATGGTGCTAAAATTAACTATATAGGTTACTGCAAAATGCTAATTTTATTACCATAATTTGTAAGTTACGTGATGATTCAACACACCTCATCTGTCTTGCAATGTCAATGTATTTCCCATTATTTGGAGCAACATAAGTTAAAGTGCCTTGATCGAGAGCAACACAACATTTAGCTCATTTGGGAATCCAACTGGCAACCTTCTGATTACAAGTCTGGATTGCTAACCACTGAGCCACCTGAAACCCCAGTACTTCATTCTAGGTCCCAGTTACCTCCGGTCAAAGTTGAGTGCTCTTGACATTGCTACTCCATGGCCAGCTGGGTCTAGCAGATAGAGAATTACTTATTTCAAAAGACTAATGCAGATCTTTGTATTTCAATTGCATTTTTTTCTGCAATAACCTTTCTCCAATAGTTGACCAGCAAAATGATCTAAAAGACACGGAAATCCCTTAATTTGAGTCCTGGACTTGAGACTACAGCACTGCTCAAGAGTGTGCACATCTAGCATTTACAAATAAGGAGAGCATAGCGTAGTTACACCATGAGCCCTAAACCCTTTCATTAGAATCTTGTTTTAAGGTCCCATGTCTATCCCTCCAGTATTATTTTTTTCCACTCTCTCTCTGTTATGTTTTTCATTTCTCTCTCTTTGTCTGTGCCTGTGTCTCACTGTCTCTCTCCCTTGTTTACATGCCCATTGAGACTATTACCAAAGCGCTCCACCTATGATGTAACATTTACAAGTCCAGATTGCCTTTCTTCTATCCATCTTTCCCTCCTCTCTCTGCCGTTGCTGCTACCGCTCTCAGTTTAATTGCTTGCAATTGTCAATTCCACTCTTTAATGGTTCTGACATAACAGGAGGAAAAACAATTAAATGCCATAGCTAATCTTTTTGCTATCTGTCTCCTTCCTTAAGCAATCCCCCTGCAAAGAAAAACAAACAAGTGCAAAAAGGAGAAAATTAGGGAAGAGAAGAAGACAAATGCATTTATATAATCACTAAAGCAAAGGCAGAAATCGACTATCTGAACATATCCCCCAGGGACTAAATTCTAGGCAGGTCTATGGTAGTCGTACACACCAAGAGCAAGAACTTGCAGCAAATACAGATGCACAATTAATAATGCATATGCTATGGGAAAACATTATACAGTATGTTACATTTTACTTATGTAGCGTATGTAGATTGCAACTGTAAACACGTCGACCCCCATGAAGGAATCGTTCCTGGCCATTGGAGTAATGACAGATCTTTACAGTAAGATGTGTAATTAAACCAAGTTACACCAAAATCCAGTGGGTCATGTGATACTGCATGTATCTAAAACATTTGTGCAGTTGATTACTATAGATCCTGTCTTGGACTAATCAGTATACTTTTGTAAATGTCTGATCTCTACAGCTAGACACATCATTTAAAATGGGGGGATTTTGAGTGGGTTATCTAGAAGCAAATACAGTATCTGAAAATGTATTCCAAATATCAGTGTTTATTTCATAAACAAATATGTAATGTATGCACGGTATAAACAAGTGTACTATTCTGAAAATAATGCATTCAGTGATCTTTCTCAATTTGGATTCAGAACACTATTTATTTGAGTAATTTAACATAATATCTATTCAATTTTACTAACACTAATTATATGCACATTTAAACCCTAAACCTGTCAGTGTAATATAGAGAATATCTGGGTGTTGATCTTGTCATTCTGACTAGTTAATCTGTAAATTGAAATATGCCATTTCAATGTTGCATAATAATGCTCAGTGCTGTAATTATTCATTGAATATCTGATGAAATTCTATTAAAGGAAATGATTCACAGCCCTAACATTATGCATTCAATAAGACCTCAAGTCATTTCTAGAATGCTATCTTATTTCTAGACAAATTGAATCTAAACTGCCTGGTCTCAAGTTGGAGGTAGGAACATGCAGTCAGTCACTTTATCTGTGCTGGAGGGAAAGGATGGACTCACCTCATGTAATCATACTGTGTGATGAAAAACAACTACACCCCATCTACTGCTGGCAAGGTATTGAAACACTGTCTCAACTGTAAAATATTACATTGAAATGAAATTAAAAAAGTGGCTGTGTGAGCATGTTGCCAACTGTGGGGTATATTTTGCTCAAAAACCTCAGCACACCTGGCAAGCCAAATATAGTCTTCTATGTTCTGAGGTTCACCCCAATCAGGGGACTATAAAATATGTCCAACTTCTCTGTTAACCTTTAAGTAACCTGGTTCCAGCTTTGTCTGACCTCCGTGCGGGTGAATCTATCATCAACATTTATCATCCACATAGGCCCTGACCTGTTTCAAACTGAAATGTTTCCTTCCTGCCTGCCTGGGTTCCTTCCTGACTTCCTTTTTTGCTTCCTGCATGGCGTCCTTACATCCTTCCTTTGTTCTTTCCTGCATGGCTTCTTTACATCCTTCCTTAGTTACTTTCTGCATGGCTTCCTTACATCCTTCCTTTGTTACTTCCTGCATGGCTTCCTTAAATCCTTCCTTTGTTTCTTCCTGTATAGCTTGCTTACTTCCTTTGTTGCTTCCTGCATGGCTTCCTTACATCCTTTCTTTGTTGCTTCCTACATGGCTTCCTTACATACTTCCTTTTATTGCTTCCTGCATGGCTTCCTTAAATCCTTCCTTTGTTTCTTCCTGCATGACTTCCTTACATCCTTCCTTTGTTGCTTCCTGTATGGCTTCCTTACTTCCTTCCTTTGTTGCTTCCTGCATGGCTTCCTTACATCCTTCCTTTATGGCTTCCTTACTTCCTTCCATTGTTGCTTCCTGCATGGCTTCCTTATATCCTTCCTTTGTTGCTTAATTACATCCTTCCTTTGTTGCTTCCTTCCACAATCTTGTTGCATGCTAATCACTGATCAGACATGATTAGATAGGGGAAAGTTCAACTTACATGTACAACTGAAATGTTTGTCTTTTTTAAGAAAATCAAGGCAATGTGGTACAAATTAATGTCATTTTATTGTCTGCTTTTTGTTCTTAGGTTTTGTGATTTTTTTGTCGATCAATATGACATTATTTCATGGACACATTTCATTTTAACTAGGGGAGATGCTGCAACCTTTGGTTCAAATATCGTAACTGTTGGGATAAAAAATTGATCGCAGATGGCTCAATGGGTAGGGAGTCAGAATTGTAGTCAGAAGGTTGCCAGTTTGATTCCCAACTGAGCCAAATGTCATTGTGTCCTTGGGCAAGACACTCTTCCCTAATTGCTCCCAGGTCGTTGCTGATAAATAAGAAATTGTTCTTAGTCAACTTACCTGGTTAAATAAAGGTTAAATTAAAATTTAAAAAAATTTAAATATTTCTGCATCCAAATCCTGCTTTAAACTTCTAAACAACAGTATCTCGGACCTGCCTGGTGTGTTCCTTGTTCTTCATGATGCTCTCTGTGCTTTCAATGGACCTCTGAGACTATCACAGAGCAGGTGCATTTATACAGAGACTTGATTACACACAGGTGGATTCTATTTATCGTCATTAGTCATTTAGGTCAACATTGGATCATTCAGAGATCCTCACCGAACTTCTGGAGAGAGTTTGTAGCACTGAAAGTAAAGGGGCTGAATAATTTTGCTCGCCCAATTTGTCAGTTTTTTATTTGTTAAAAAAGTTTGAAATGTCCAATAAATTTCATTCCACTTCATGATTGTGTCCCACTTGTTGTTGCTTCTTCACAAAAAATGCCAGTTTTATATCTTTATGTTTGAAGCCTAAAATGTGGCAAAAGGTCGAAATGTTCAAGGGGGCCGAATACTTTCGCAAGGCACTGTATGTGGGTGCAAAGGCAGGTGGGGCCACCTCCAACATCTCCATGCTGTCTGCATCACTGGCTTCTCTAATGCTGAATCAAACTACAGTACGTTCACCCCAGCTGAGATCCAGGAGGTCGAAAAAGCTGCAGCAGCCATCTTACGGATGGCACAAGCTGTCGCTATCTGTTCCGGCCGAATTATTGCTACTTCAATGATGTCTCACCGACCCCTATGGCTGTCGGCGACGGCCCTGAAGGAACCACAAAAGCTCTCTCTGCTCAATGCGCCAAATGACCATGACATTTTCTGGAAGTCCGTGGCGGAGGCTACGGCGAGGGCAGCAAAGGAGGAGGAGAACAGGAAGCTCCTACAGAATTTATTTCCTGTTCACCGCAAAACGAAGCCCTTCTCATCTTCTTCAAAGACCACCGCTGCTCCCCGATCTCACCCCGAGTAGCAACACAGGCCTTCTTCGAGACAGAGAGACCGTGCTCCCCACCAGCGTGACCGGCCACCCAACTTGGCACCCCAGACTGAACGCACAGAGCCGCCTCAGCAGCCCCAACGTTCAGCACCGCAGTACAGTCAGCGTCTATCCACATGGAACACGTCTATGCTGCCCATGAACAAGCTGGTGATCAAACTTTAGAACTGGGCCAGCGCTCACCTTTGTTCTCTCATGGCCTCCCACGTTCCAGGGAAACTAAATGTGGGTGCAGAACTTATGTCAAGAGGGGTCCTACGCATGGATGAATGGGCCATACACCCCGACATAATGTCCATGATTTGGAAAAGGTTTGGCAGGGCCCGAGTGAACTTGTTCACCTCGAAGGAGAACACTCAGTGCCCTCTTTGATTCTCTCTGAGACCATCAGACCTGCCCCCATTGGGGGTTGACGTGTTTGCATGTCAAAAGTGGCCAGAAGGTCTTCTGTATGCTTTCCCTCTGGTGTGGCGTCTGCTACACGTAGTTCAGAGAATACAACAGGACGGTGCATCGGTAATTCTGATAGCTCCGGAGAGAGGAGGCGCTGCCTGGTTCCCAGAGATGCTTTGCGCCCCCACGTGGCAGGTCCCCCATCGGCGGGATGCTGTGACCCAGTCCCAACATCTATTGGAGGGGGGAAAATCGCCTGGGAATATTAAAGTCTATGCGTCGGCGATTTTTGCATGCCATGAGGGCTGGTCGAATTCTTCGGTTTTCACTCACCCCCCGGTTGCTTGCTTGCTGACTGGCGCGCAGCGTTTACGTCCTATGATCAGATTAAGTCTCCGCAAATGGAAGCTGTTCGTGGTCCTGGAGGATCTTGGAACAGATCTCTCTGAGATGTTTGTCTATTAAGACAGCTTCTTCTCCTCGCATTGGCTTCCGCCAAAAGAGTGAGCGACCACTATGCACTATCGGTTCATCTGAGCTGTTGCATCATTAATGGTGACCTCAGCAGGGCTGTGTTGAGACCTAACCCAGCCCTCTTTCCCAAGGTTGTTAAAACCTCTTACAGATCAAGTGTTTTGGAACACAAAGCGTTCTCTCTACTCTCCTCAGAGTGAGTCAGAGAGGGATTTACACTGCCTCTTCCCAGTTCATGCTTTGGCACTGTATGTGGCTAGGACTGCAACACCTCTTTGTGTGTCATGGGTCAGTGAGAGTCAGGGCCCCCTTGTCTCCGGGGCGCCTAGCTCACTGGCTGTGTGAGGCCATCGAATTGGACTACATTTCTAAGGGGTGAGGGCCCACTCGACGAGAGGTGTGGAGGCTTTAGCTGTGCTGCTTTGTGGTGTAGGAGTGGAGGAGATATGTGAGGCAGCATCTTGGTTCTCTCCCTCTCCGTTCATTAAATTCTATTTAATGAATGTTTCTTCCTCCCTTTTCGGTCTCCTTTCCTTCTGTCCTCACGCTATACGCCCTGGGCTGTCACCTTCATAGGTGGCCATGTCACTCTTTCGTGCTCTTCCCGTGGGGCTAGCAGTTATGGAAAAGGAGTGTACTTTGCCTCTGTTCTTGGGACAGGGCTGAGGGGCTGTGTTTGAGTACTTCTCTGATGTACTTTTCACGGCCATATCACTGGCCTGGATTGGTTAAGGGGACCTTTTTAGGTTTCTGGAAAAGTAATCAGGGGTACATGTGATGGCGCAGAGCTCCACAATATAGAACGATAGTTACCGGAGTTCTGTAACTCCAGTTCTATGAGTGGAGCGGAGCCCCATAGGGATTCTGGCCTGATTGCTTTTTCCGATTGTGGCTTTTACTTTCCGGGAGAATGCATTAGCAGGCTTGCCCTATATTTATAGTGGGCCACGTTGTCACCCCATGGGACGGTGACAGTTATGCAAAATTGTTTCAGATGCACCTTGCTTCACAGGAGAGATAAACCACTAGGAGTTAGAGCTCCCCCTATGGGGCAGAGCTCCACGATATAGAACTGGAACTGCAAAAATTTGGAAAAGGATATAAAAAGATATCTAAAAACTTCCACTCCACTCATAGAACTAGAGTTACAGAACTCCGGTATCTATCGTACTATCCGTAACTATCATTCCTTATTACGCAGGTTTTTTGACAGTTCTTTCCGGCTCCCCATGGCTCAATATCTAGTCTGCTCAGTGCATGAGAGCTAACAAACCCATTTACTATTTATACACAGACAGTAATTGCAATTTAAATTAATCTTTAATTGCCATTATAACCTGTGTGTGTCACCTTGTGTGTCTGTAACAAGGCCAAACGTCATGGGTGTGTAAACCTTTGATCAGGGCCATTTGGGTGATTTCTGTTATCTGTATGGTTTACAAAGGAGCCAAACAACTATGTGATAATTAATGTCTTTAAATGATCACCATCCTTACATTACAGTCAGAATATTTGCATGAACAGGCATTTTGTTAAAATCAATGCCTATGTTTCACAATTTCTGCCAGGCTATGCAATTAAGTTTTTCAAAGAAACATGGTTTGTTTTGGAGGCCCTGATCCCTAGGACCACACCTCAGGACCACACCTCAGGACCACACCTCAGGAC
>JACXGM010035579.1:0-11628 GCA_016801145.1 Umbra pygmaea | reverse complement strand
ATGTATGTATGCATGTATGTATGCATGTATGTATGCATGTATGTATGTATGCATGTATGTATGCATGTATGTATGCATGTATGTATGCATGTATGTATGTATGTATGTATGTATGGTGCACGTATGTATGTTGGCTTTATCTTTTGATGATGATGGCCAAATGTGAGAAATTATTGAACAAGAGAAACTAATCCAAACGATTGCTGAAAGTATTTCCGTAAAGGAACTTTTTTCTTTGTTCCAACATTTTTGGATCTCAAAAGTGTTCTATGTGAAACCAAAAAAACAGTCCCCCTAAAGGAACAGCAGTTTCCTTAATGTGTATGCTTTTCAAAGAGCAAAACCTTTCTTTCCTTAGCGGATCTGTACACACAATTCCATTCGGATGATTGGACCTTCACACGGACTGACCATTAAGAAATCCGGGCACAGCGGGGTATGACGCATGACAAAACCAATGAGCTGCATTTATTTATTAAGGAAACTAACGAACATTGCCCTCATACATCGTAGAAAGAGGCTCAACAAGCGAATCCTAAGTGGCCAAACTGTGAGTTTTAAAGCATGCAATGACCAATAATTGGGATTAGTAAAGGGCTAGAGGGTTATATATGTCTCCACTACTTGTATTATGTTTTAATGGATTTTGACTCACATAAATGTCACACATTGTTATTACATAGTTGCACAAAAAACAATGACATAATGTTTTAGCGTATTGGTAAAGCAGGTTAACTATCAATTACAGATGTTAATATGAATACACATTATAAATTAGGCTAATGCGTAAATGAGAGTTTAAGCAAATTGTCTAATTAAATACAATAATAAAAATACACAAATACGAAATAAATACATACATGTTTCCCAAGTTAATTCACATAATAGTGTGATAATTGAGTCAAAATCATGATCAATCTTTTTTTTATAAATTACTTTCACACTGGATTCAACAGAATGCATAGGCTAATTAAGCACATTTCAGGGGTCTGTGAGGGCATTTCCTTTATGTATCTGCAGCGTCATATACTATTGATTTTAATTATATATATATGACCAGCATTCTCTTTTACAGAAAACCCCTGTAGGCATTTGCAAGTTTACCACATCTCATCCGTGGAATTCAATAGGACAATACAGGTTAAGAAATTCCATGTTGGATGTTAACATTTTAACTTCAATTAGGCCTAAAATTGCGTGTCCAGAACATCAAATCGTTTTCTGTTAAACGTGCAGGCTTAAAAAGACACCCACCCATGCAGGTAGCGTAGAAAACATTTAAGGGGATCTTTCACGTTGCAATAGCTTAAAGCTAACGCTAATAAAAGTAATAGGTTAAAACTATTATATTCTTAAGTAGCCTAAGAAAGAAGTCATGTTGAAAGGAATAGGTGTGTGTCAACTCTGTGGGCCTGCCGTGCATAGAAAATTGTGTGACAATTGCCGTGGAAAACACTCCTGGTGGAAGTCAATTTCAGAAATATTTTTTGCAACAATTAGGGAGTGTGGAGGGGTGAAATGACGATTTCACATGCAGATGCGCCGGTGGGGAGTGCATGCTACCAACTCGAATAACTATGACCCGCTCTCTGCCACTTTAGTGTGCTTCACATGGGATAGAATGGCATTAAGAGTCCGTCTCATTCTTCTGGGAGGACTCCTCACCACATTGAAATAAGTCAAGCGTCAATTAAGCAAAAACCGAATAAAGCATTCCCCGAAAAAGCAACAACAACAAAAACACAAAAAAAGAAAACAAAAACAACTTAATACGGAAAGTTGGGTTGTCCTACGAGCTTTAGAGAAGAGGTGTTACCAATCAGTTATGCCCCCTCCTCTTTTTATCTCTCCCTCTCTCTCTCTCTCACACACACACACACACACACACACACACACACACACACACACACACACACACACACACACACACACACACACACACACACACACATTATACATTAACTTACACTCAAGGTTTTTTAAACGTCACAATTTGCGTTATTGTTTTTATTATTATACTTCAAGTACCATTTTTTCGATGCGTATCTTATTTTGGAAAATACTGTAGATGGATTGGGAACTATTTAAGTTCAATAATATAAAAACAACAAAAATAGACAATTTTTTATTATTATTATTTTTTGTTTTAGACAGAACATTCTCCATTGTTAAATTAACACTGTCAGTGTGGACTCATAAACCCTGTTCAATTATAATATTGTGTATTGTTAAAACATAATTATAGTGTTATAAAAATGGTTTTATAATTATGGTTTACCGCTTCACAGTTTTATCATTTAACATTAGTTTCTGTGTCTATATGAGTCCACCCTTACAGTGTAAATTTAACACTGAAAAATATGCTGTGTGGCTTATTTTGTTTCTCATGCCCATTAAACTGATGACATAGCACGATAATGACCAAAACAATAATATATATTATTTAAAAACACATTAGAATATAGGAGAAGACCTGTCAAAGTAAATACATAACCATAGTCAATGTCTTTATATCGTTCCGATTAACCTGTTATACTTTGCCTACTTCAAAATAAGCTATATGGACAAAAGTGAGTTCTACAGAAATAAGCGCATGCAAAATGCAAACGCAACACACTGCCATAATTCTTGTCTATGGTCATATAATTCCAATTCAGCAGCGTCCATTGTCCATTTTATTACTAAATGATTCATTTTGACTGTTTATTCTGAACAATTTAAAATTAGAAAATGACGGACCTGCATCCTCTACAGCTTTTTGAATCGTGTCATAGGCAACCATAACAGCAAAACTCGACAGGTGAGTAAATATTGTGCATAGCGTTTAGTCTATTTCTCTGTGGCTGTTTTAGCTATATTACCACTCATAATTGACGCAATAATATGCAGGCTTCGCTAAAGTCCACTAGTAGGCGACACCGTCTTCACTTTTGATTCCCGTATCCTCTTGTTTAGACAATGCACCTAAATGGTAGCAAACTAATACTCCCATGAGACTTCCTGGTGGAGCTTTATGTTTTTATTCAGTTGGTATATTTATCCACAGAAAGAAGTGTCATTGTGCATTGTGACAGTTGCCAGTTGATTGGCATGGGTCCTCTGGGCTATATAAAGCATTTAATGCACGACACAGCCAGGTCCCCTCTCACTGCATCTGATTTCAATAAGGGTCTGCCACTTCTGTTTCCTTTTCAACTTCAAAAGACAGAGAACACTTTCCCCTTTATCACATTGTCTCCAATCTTATCTTGATCACGGGTTTGTTCTTCAAACACTTTGTTACATAGCCTCTCATTATTTGTGACATGGCAATTACCAAAGTTTCTTTTTAGCTCAGGTGAATCCTGCTGTTTCTCTGCAAGGCATCCTATCTGTCCCCGCATCAACTCAAGAGTTCCTTGTACACTATTTAGTTTTTCATGTTGGATGTAGAGCAGGAAAGTCTTCAGAAGCAATGCTATCCAAGGGCATATGAGTGAGTTTGATATTGGGGGACACGCACCATATACGTTTTGCAAATTGTTCTTAATATTGGGGGAGACCACATTGCCTGCATGCCTCAAATATTGGGGGGACATGTCCCCCCTGCTTCTACACCCTTGATGCTGTCTTTCTGTCAATGTTTGCACAAATATAGGTTCTTGTATAGCTGTGCTGTTGCATCTTGTCATATTCAATTGCTTATTTTCCAGTGCTGCTTATGCAAATAAAATATTTCTTTCCAATATTCAAAATATCAAACATTATACCCTGAGTCCAAAATGTGTGTTACTGTGTTACTGCTCGTCCTATCATAGTGTTTTCTTATTTAACACAGTTTTATAAGATACAAGTCTTCACAGTACCACACAATATTTTTCACCTTTGCTCACAGGTGAAGCTCCCCTTGGTATACTTCTTTTTAATATTTAAGTCATACATTTGGTTTATTTGCAAAATACAAATAAATATATATAACATACTCATAAAGTATGTCACATCTTTGTAAAGGTGATAAAGTAGAACAGTCTTTATTTGTCTTCAGTGACTTGGACTGTATTCAGAAGGATGTGACTTATGCAAAATAGCAAAAAGAAACATCACTGCCAAGATGATCATTCTATTCTGCCAGGTCAAAAGCTCAGGAGAAGGGCCTCTGGCGCCTCCCTCTTCCATAGGTCAAACTCTAGTACTGCAACTGTGACACTGAGGCCATATGCTCTGCACATTCAGCAGAGTCTTGTTAACTTGGTATGGCATGTTCACATCTGTTCAGAATTATCCAAATCTGTTATTGCTTCCTTATGGGAATTATTTTATTAGGATGCGGAGAGAAACCATATAAAACGGTCTTGTTGGAGGGAAGCAGAGATGCTTTCTTTACTTCATGCTTTCTTTAATCAGAGGCTTCTACTCAAAGATACTCATCTCATTAGCACAGAAAGACATGGCTCCAGGCAGCCATAGCTCGGGTTCTGATATACATTTTTTACCACTGTCTACATAATGTATTTAGTGCTTTACGTTCTGAATGAGAAAGGCTCCCTTGGTCTGTCTTCAGCCACAATGTCCACATGAAACAAATAAAAAGACCATGGGTTGTTGGATTTCAGGGAGATAGACTCCCTAGTCCAGAGAGTTTGCTTAGAAAGTGCTCTACCCCTGGCAAGATTAACAAAACAGACAAAGAAATGGTAACAAATATAAAACCCATGTGTCCGCTCCTAGTACATCTGTGGGTAACATCCACATAAAACACAGGGCATGTAATGTCAGATGATTCACAAATGAAAATGGAAGCGGGTAAATTGTGTCAAAAGCTGGTTATATAACCTTAAGCATGAAAGCTGACATAGAGCACAACGTCACTTTGAAATCACTTTGCCTTTTAACAACTGTGTAGCTGTAAACAATCAACCAATTTAGATGTGGAGACCATAAGCCTAGAGGCTTCTGTCTGCACAAAGCATAGATTTGAGACACTAACACATACAGTTCTGAAATGTCAGTCTGGGTTAAGACGTAAGGCATTATCTATCTATGAATATGAATACAAATATAGAGAAATTATCGTTTAATGGTTGCATAGAATATCCATTTTCCTAACCTCAAATATGAATAAAGGCACCTACACAGCCATAAAATTTTTTCTATTTCGTAATTTTGTCCTCAGAGTTGATGTGTTAGAAGCAGGAAAAATGGGCAAGCGTAAGGATTTGAGCGAATTTGACAAGGGCCACATCATGATGGTTAGATGACTGGGTCAGAGCATCTCCAAAACTGCAGCTCTTGTGGGGTGCTCCTGGTCTGCAGTGGTCAATACCTATCAAAAGTGGTCCAAGGTAGGAAGAGCGATGAATTGGCAGGTTCATGGGCGGCCAAGGCTCATTGATGCACGTGGGGAGGGAATGCTGACCCGTGTGGTCCGATCCAACAGACAAGCTCCTGTAGCTCAAATTGCTGAAAAAGTTAATGCTGGCTCTGATAGAAAGTTGTCAGAACACTGAGTATCACAGATTGATGCGTATGGTGCTGCTGTTTTGGTGGCAAAAGGGGGACCTACACAGTATAAGGTCCCACAGTTAAGAGCGAATGTCAGAGAACAAACCAAGATATGAAGTCCAAAGAATTGTCTGTCAACTTCCAGGACAGAATTGTGATGAGGCACAGATCTTGGGAAGGGTACAGGAAAATATCTGCAGCATTGAAGGTCCCAATAAGCACAGTGGCCTCCATCATCCATAAATGAAAGAAGTTTGGAACCACCAGGACTAGACCTAGAGCTGGCCACCCGACCAAACTGAGTGATCGGGGGAGAAGGGCTTTAGTCTGGAAGGTGACCAAGAACCCGATGGTCACACTGACAGAGCACCAGAGTTTCTGTGTGGAGAGAGGAGAACTTTCCAGAAGAACATCCATCTCTGCAGCACTCCCTCAATGAGGCCTGTATGGTAGAGTGGCCACTCCTCAGTGAAAGGCACATGAGAGCCCACCTGGAGTTCGCCAAAAGGCACCTGAAGGACTCTCAGACCATGAGAAACACAATTCTCTGGTCTGATGAGACAAAGGTTGAATTCTATGGCCTGAATGGCAAGTGTCATGTCTTGAAGAAACCAGGCACTGCTCATCACCTGGCCAATACCATCCCATGTTTTTCAGCAGAAGGAACTGGGAGAAAGGATCAAGGGAAAGATGAATGCAGCAATGTACAGAGACATCCTTGATGAAAACCCGGCTCCAGAGAGCTCTGGACCTCAGACTGGGGTGAAGTTTCATTTTCCAACAGGACAACAACCATAAGCACACAGCCAAGATATCAAAGGAGTGCCTACAGGACAACTCTGTGAATGTCCTTGAGTGGCCCAGCCAGAGCCCAGACTTGAACCCGATCTAACATTTATGGAGAGATCTGAAAATGGCTGTGCACCAACGCTCCCCATCCAACCTGATGGAGTTTGAGAGGTCCTGCAAAGTTGAATGGGAGAAACTGACAAAAAAATAGGTGTGTCAAGCTTGTAGTATCATACTCAAAAAGACAGGAAGCTGTAAGTTCTGCCAAAGATGCTTCAACAAAGTATTGAGCAGAGTTCTGTGAATACTTACTGTATGTACATGTGCTTTTTATTTTTTTATTTTTAATATACTGTATTTACTAAGATTTCAAACACACTTCTTTCACATTGTCATTATGGGGTATTGTTTATAGAATTTTGAGGGAAATAATGAATTTCGTCCATTTCAGAATAAGGGTGTTACATACAACAAAATGTAAAAAAAGTGCTGTGAATACTTTCAGGATGCACTGTATACATAGACATACATATTTGGAAATTGACTAAGTTATCATTTATTCAGCTGTCTACCAGAGCATATTGAAGTTGAAATTAAGTAAATATGATGGTATTTACATACAAATTGCATGACTAGTGTAGGAAATAAAGCACTTTTTATCTGTGGTCCCTCATTTGTAAAGAGCCTCATTTGCTCAGCCGTTTCATGGACAGGTATGTCATGATGTTATTAGTGAGCAGCCCCAGGTGAATAGCCTAGATTTGATTTCAAGTGTGGCATTTGCATTCAGAATTGTAGGTGTGGCCAAACCAACTATTTGGTACATTTGTAAAAAGAAAGAACACTGGTGACCTCAAAACACCAAAAGGCTCGGAAGACCACGGAAAATAACTGTGGTAGAAGTCAGAAAAATTCCTTCCCTGGTGAAGAAAAACCCCTTCACAACAGTTGGCCAGATCAAGAACAAACAAACAACAAACAAGAGACCAAAAAAATAACCCTGTACAGCTCTGGAACTACATCATATGGTCTGATTAGACAAAGATCAATTTGTACCAGAATAAGTGTATGGAGTATGGAGAAGGGAGGGGAATGCTCATGAGCCGAAGTATACCACCTCATCTGTGAACCATGGTAGAGGTAGTAATATGGCATGGGCATGTATGGCTGCCAATGGAACTGGTTCCCTGTTTTATTGATGACAAATAAAATTCTTGACAAAAGCAGTAGGATGAATTCTGTAGGGTTTACGGCTATATTATATGCACACTGTAAAACCCATTGGACAGTGCTTCACAATGACCCAATGCATACTGCGAAAGGAACCAAAGTCTTTTTAAGGCAAATAAGTGGAATGTTCTGCAATGGCCAAGTCAAGCACCTGACCTGAATCCAATGGAGCATTTATGACACTTGCTGAAGACAAAACTGAAGGCAAACACCCTAAGAAGAAGCAGGATTGAAGACCGCTGCAGTACACGCAGGGCAGAGCATCACCAGAGCTAAAACACAGCCTCTAGTGATGTTTATGTGTTCCTGAGCTATTGACTGCAAAGGATACACTGTACAACCAAGTATTAAAATTCACAACTGAATTTCTTATTTCGATGGTTTGTCCAATTACTTTTAACGCTGTAAGATCCATTGACGCTCTAGAGCGTCAAAAGCTCTATCTCTCACGAAACATACATACTAGCAACTAAAGCTTGGTACGAAAAGAATGAGTGGTGGCTCATTTCTGTGGGTTAAACACAGCCAGAGTTATGGTGCCTCAAAGTAGGTCATGTTTTTTAAGCGGTCACCTATTTTACTAAACACATTAAAGACAGGAAGTAGGAAGTGAAAATGACAAAATAACAACTCTTTTATGATGTAGGTAAAAAATGATGTAGGTGAAAAAATAATATGATTTAAAAAAATGTATAGAAATATAGTAAGAAATGGATGTAGCATTTTGATGTTGACTTGTTTGCATGGCCTCCAAACTTTGCACACTGGTCCAGGACCCCTGGGGGCTTGACAATAAGCAATAAAAAAGCCTTATTCATTATGGTTTACATGCTTTTACACATAAAAAACTACAAAAAATACATACATTCTTAAGTTTTTGGGGATAAATATTTAATAAAACATAAAATTTAATGACCCAGGATGTTGGATTTCATTTCTCCATGTTGTATCCATGGGCCTGCTGAGCCCAGAACCATAAGGCACTTCACTGTAGGTCAAAGTATGACCTTTCTAGAGGGCAAAAAGTCAAGCGGACCTAAAACCCCTTAGACCTTGAAGGGTCAAGCCCCTAAAATCCGGGGGCTACAATATACTGTATAAATAATATGGTTTCATAAACATTAAAATCTAGCATTTCTTGGTTACAGAACTGCCCCTCTACTCTGTACAAAAACTACACATTAATAGCAGATGGTTTGTAGGAGATTTTTGCACACCCATTCCACGATGAAGAATGAAAGAATGACAAGCATCCTCTACACTTTCTTGGCTCTGGTTGCATAGAATGTGGAATGGCCTTTAGCCAGGTTTGGCTGTGATTAATCAACAAAGTCTGGGACTGAATGAGGCTTTGTTTACTATAACATGGCAGTAAGTTTCCACTGAACCTGGAAATGTTTGCTATTGGTGGTGGCGGGGTTAGGAAAATGGAGCATTATCGACAGGGATTGGCTAACTGTACCACGTTCAATTGTGAAGTGAACTGCTAGCTTTGTAGAGCAGATAATGCTGTGTTCAAATGTTTTATTGAAAAAAGTTAATGTTTCTGCTCAGTGCATGAGAGTGTAACAATAAAACTGGTTGAGACACAATTAGGCAAAGGTGGAGCATAGAGTAAGGTTGAATTTTTATCTTCCTGAAGCTTTTATTTTACAAGATTAACTAATATTGTTATATCAAATGCACAACTGACTGTCTAACACTTCCTTGAGGATGTCCTGGGTTCCTGGAGCCATAGCTATCTCTGGGAGTGCACAATCTCTGGCCATTTCAAAACAACTGTTAATTCCATGCAATGCAATTGGCCTTGCTAGATAGAAATGCATTTGGCTTCTTTGTTTTCCAATGAGCAGCACCGGAAAGGCAAACCTTTAAAAACTCTCTAGGGGTCAAAAGGACCTGGAATAAGGCCATGGTTGGAATGGAAGCTGAGGCCCACAAGATAGAAATAACATGAGAGTAGAGTGGTCAGGACGGTGAGTAAACACCATCACAGCCAGATCAGTAGCATCACTAATAGCCTGGGAGAGAGAAGGTGAGTTGACATCAGGCAGGCAACAGGTGTCCTCAGCTCTGTTGGTCGTGTACAGTGAGCCATGGCAGCGTGGATGACATCCTGTCAGCGTTCATTATTGCTTGAATCCTATTGTTGGATACTAAAGCCAGAATCTCACTAGACTGGTGTACACTTGACACTGGTTAGCTTCGAGAGACGAAGAGTACGTCTTTGGGCAATGAGAACATGCAGTACATTTTGAGTGTGTTGGTGCTCAATGCTTATGTATGTGCAAGGTGTTAGGATGTTAAAGACATCCTACTGAAAGTGTGATGGCAACCTGTAGATGCACTAACAAGTTCATCTTGACACAGCCAAAGAGCCTTATTGCTTTTCCCTCAAGCTAACTGCTAACTTCCAACCCTAATGTCAGGACATGCATTTTCAGGGAGCTATATATGGAAAGTATTACATTGTGTGCAAAAATATCTCGAGTGTCATTACATTGCACCATCACATTTTAATATGTGTTGTTCCTTAACGTTAGAGTTTCACGCCACTTGAAACTGTTTGAAAACCCCCCGGTTTGTTTTGTGCACAGTGTTGAGTGGATATGCCTGTTACTCATACATTTGTAAAGCTAGGCATTATTCTTTGCCCCCTGTATTTAATTGCATAAGAAAAAGGATTTGAATATGATTTACAGTCAACTCAATTAGTATCGGCACCCTTCATTAAATCGAACAATTGCGAATTCTGAAGTCTGGTACAGTTGAAAATTTCCCAAGACATGGACATTTGCAAATTGCCCACAAGCATGGTGATGTAGGCAAAGAAGTATCCATTGATCACAGTTTTAGAACTGCATTGTTAGGTGGATTCTTGGGGAAAACAAATCTTTAATGTTAACAAGCCCTTGCAAAAAGAAGCACTAACTGAGACCAATCCGCAAATAGCAGCCCCTGAATGTTTCCAAATGTTATTTGAATGTGCTACATAGATAAGTGGTCCAAGTCTTTCCAACCTTGTCTGACATTGGAGGAAGACGTTCAGTGGTGTTATCTACTCCACTTTTTGTATTTGGCAGTAGTTGTGTTTAAGTAAAAGTATACTGCTTCCCTGTATGTTGCGCCTAAAATACAATGTATGACCAAAAGCAAGTGGAGAGGTGACATTCACGACCATGAGCTTCCCAATCCCAAACCATGAGCATTATCGAGTTGGCCTGCCTTTTGCCGCTATAACAGCCTCCGCTCATCTGGGAAGGCTTTCCAAAAGATTTTGGAGTGTGTATGTTGGAATATGTGCCCCTTCAGCCAAAAGAGGATTTGTGAGGTTATGCATTTTTGTTGGACAAGAAGGCCTGGCTTGCAATGCTGTTCCAATTCATCCCAAAGGTGTTCAATGGGGTTGAGGTCAGGCCTCTATGCATGCCACTTGAGTTCCTCTACACCAAAATCATCAAACCATGTCTCTATGGATCCCGATTTGTGCACAGAGGCAAAGTCATGTTGGAATAGGAAAAGGCCTTCCCAAAACTATTGACACAATGTTGAAAACACCAGGCCCGGCTCCTGGCCAAAAATGAAAAACTCTATGCCTGTGTGGATTGTTTCTGGCACCCCGGAACAAGTAAATCAAATACCTTCTCTCTCACTTTCTCGCAAGTCGCACACTCTACTCTGCGTGCTCTACTCTACAGCACTGGCCTCTAAGCGGGGAATGTGCAATGTGTTAACTGAAGGCTAACCAGCAAACTGAACTCTCTCCCATCCTCACGAGCCATGATACACTCTCTAACTGACCTGTAGCATAGTTAACTGTTAGCTACATTGCAATGTATGATCATGGCTAGCCAGGTGCACAGAGGATAGAGAGAAAGGAGGAAGAGGGAAAAAAGCTCAAAATAGAGGTACTGTGTACTTGACTGTTTTGCAGACTGACTGTTCAAATATTACACATTACTTACTAGTGATTTGTGGTTGTTTCACCCAGCTAGCTCGCTTCTCTTTAATTTATGCACACTTAGCTGACTTGTGGTAAAGGTGGCATCCTATGACAGTTTAACGTGGCATCCTATGACAGTTTAACGTCACTGACTGGTGGTAAAGGTGGCATCCTATGACAGTTTA